>QWZN01000164.1:0-71223 GCA_003693225.1 Venturia aucupariae | reverse complement strand
ACTTCCCCTAGTAGCTATAGAATAATATAGCTACTACCTCCTTCGAGGAACTAAAGCGCTCCTTTACCTACGCTCCTATACTCCAACACTTCGATATCTCGCGGCTATACCAAATAGAGACTAATACGTCGGGGTAGGCGGTAAGTATAGTATTTTCGTAGAAGTTCCCGGACGGTATTAGCTAGCTATAGTATCCGGTAGTATTCTAGTCTCGTAAGATAACTCCTATAGAAACACGGTATAATATATACGACTAAGAATTGCTTACAATTATAAAGGGGTTTAAGGAGTACCAATACTTCCTTATAGGCGGAGCGGAGCCTATAGAGGTCCTCTCTAACTATAACAACTTGATCTAGTTTATATCTACTAAGAAATTAATATCTAGACAAGTATATTAGGTACAAGCCTTGTCCGAATATAACTTTGTTATTACGTATCGTCCCGGCAAGCTTAACCTGGCTAACGGGTTTAGTCGGCGCCTAGATTATATAACCAAAGGAAAGTTACTTGATTCCCCTTCGATAATACTCCTAATATTATAGGAGAAACTCCGTAATTCGGTTGTAGTAAGGTCTAACTATAGTATTAGCGCAGCCTATATCTAGTTAGAGCTAAAGTTCCTAAGGAGCTTAATCGGGCTACACGTTTCTCGAAATATTATCGCCTTAATCGGGGCGAAGGTAAGGGCCGAGACTATCTAGATATTCCCGAGTATCGAAGTTAGCGAAGTCGAGGATAGCTTAGGAAGTTATTCCTTAGACGAGGAGGAGGCTCCAGCCCCTCGTAGAGACCCGCCAGGTTTCGTAGATCGTTCCTAGTATAGGACGCTAGTAGGACTAGTATTTATATACCTTAAGGGTAGCGACGTATATAACAATACGCCTGAGATAATAGTAGACCTACTTAAGAAAATTCAGTTGAATGACCCTTAGGTTTAGAAGAAAGCCTAGGCGGAGTATACGGAGCGTGACCCTACCGGGACGTTGTAGAAGCCTTGGGTTATAGATAACCACGGCGTTCTAACGTTTAAAGGAGCATATTTTGTTCCGAAGGATCTTACCGTAAGGGTATAGATCCTGCGTACTTACTATAATAACCCCGCTACAGGCGGACATTTGGGGTTTAAACCTACCTTAACTAATATTAGGCGTTAATATACTTGGCCTATATTGCTTAAGGATATAAAGGCGTACTACTACGACTACGATATCTATTAGAGGTCGCGGATTATACGGTATACTCTATACGGGAAACTAAAGTCGCTTCCTCTTCCTACGCGGCTAATATAGGAATTCTCGATAGACTTTATTATAGAACTGCTACCGGTACTACTAAGAGATACCGTTATTAATACCTTACTAGTAATCATCGATCGGTATACGAAATAGGTATAGTACTATATAATTTCGAAGTATACTATAGTATCACCCCGTTATAAGAATTACCTTTATAAGAATATCCTCGCTATATTCTATATCCGGCCTAGGGACGGAATATTTTAGTAGCGAGGACCCCTATACCCCGCAATTCAGTATATTCTAGTATATTTTGCCCCACATTCTTATAATCTAGGGCCTCTAATTGGTCTAAATAAACTCTAGCTATAGGCTATAGTACTAGCCACGGAACATCAAAAAATCCCAACAGGTATAATAGTAACTAGATTCTTATTAATAATTAACTATTATTACCCTCTATTATGTCCTCCGTACCTTATAACCCTCGCAAGCATCGCCGGTAGTATACAGTAGCCGATAAAAGGGCTTTTCGAGCCTTTTACTTCAGCTATAAGGATGCCCTGAAGCCCTTACAGAAAGAGATAGTTAATTGGGCGGTATCTATACTCGATATTACGGTCAAATAGGGCACAGTCTCTAAATAGCTATTACTATAGAATTAACACCTCGATCAATAGGTTACTAGTAACCCTCGCGCTACTACCGTAGCTAGCCAGCGATGCCGTTAACGCTAGAGACCGTTAGAGGTCCTTGAACGGGCTCTCTACGAGTAGACTTGTCGCTATAAAGGTAACGTCCCAATTAGCTAACAGCTTCTAGTTTATAAGGTAAAGGTCTTTTATAATAGGATAGATATTTACAAGGACTAGCGTGAGGACCCTTAATAGTATATTAAGTTTAGTAATAGCTAGCTTCATCGCTTTCAAGCCCTCTACGGCATTACCTGGGGTAAGAAGCATAGTGAAATTGGTAGCGCACTTATTATCAATATGGACGAAGAGATTGCAGCTATATAAGCAATTATTATATAATACCCTAGCGACAACGTCTTCAACTATAACGAGACGGGTTTATACTTCAAGGTAGTCCCTAATAGTTCATTGTCAACGAAACTATTACTAGGCGTCAAGATTAGTAAGTAGAGGATAATAATTTAGTATATAGTTAACGCTACAGGCTTAGACCGTTGCCCTATATAGATAATTAACTTATCTCTCAATCCTCGCTGCTTTAAAAACATCAAAATTAAGAACTTCGGCGTTGAATGGCGCGCTAATAAGAAAGCCTAGATAAATACAGCTATTATAATCGACTACTTGGAGTAGTTTGACAAGCGTATTCGTGATAGTAGTTAGTCACGGTAAGTAAGTCTACTAATAGGAAGGTCTAGCTAACAAACTACTAGTAAAGTCCTACTTATTATAGATAACTTCTCTACACACGTTGCTACTATAGAATACCTCTAATAGAATACTCCTCTTATAAATATACGTATTATTTTCCTCCCTCCAAACGTTACCTCACGCTATCAACCACTTAACCAGGGTATCATTGCCGCGTTTAAGGCATACTAGAAGCGCTACTAGCTTGAACATCTATATAAGATAGTAGAGAATGGTAGAGACCCTATAAAAGAGATAGATATACTAAAAGTAGTTTGGTAGGTAATCAATTCCTAGTATCAAGATATTACTTAGGGCATCTTTATGTATTGCTGGCTCAAATCCGGGTTATTAGGTACCCCAATTGGCCCTTAGAATCGAACAAACATAGTTACTAATAAAGCCAACTAGAACTTACTAGATGAGACTCTTACCTCTACTAGGGCTATTTTAGCGTCTCTCTTAAGCCGTATAGCACGCTGTATAACCATACAAACCCTACTAATAGTAGACGAACTAATCAATACGCCAGAGGAAGTTGTCCGTGATAAGGAGGGCAATTTGGATAAACAGATCCTTAAGGGCTATACGGAGGGTAGTAACGAGGATAATAACGGTTTTAAGCCTCTACTAATAGTCTCTACAGAAGCAGCTATTAAAGCTTATAAGACTCTTATTATATATACTAAACAGAGTGGTAATAGCGAGTCCCTAAAGCTAATAAGGCTGACAAGGGAGTTGAATAATTTATAGCTTAATAAGTTAGTAAAGGTAGTCATACAAGGCANGAGGCTGCTATATAGCGTTTATATAGTAGCCTTGGCATAGTTTAAGCGTTGTAATTAAGCTCAATTTAATATATTTAATACGTTTAGTTTAGTACAATTGTAATTTCAAAAAAAAGTTGTTTAAATGCGGCTTAGCGCAATACGTAATAAATCGTTATAAGAATAACCCTAGCATATTCCACTTTTGTGTGGCCGCCATTTTTATTCTTATAACGGGGTAATACTATAATACCTCGGAGCTTGCGTAGCTCTAGGTAGACTAGCTAGGCGTCCACGGAATACTACTAGGTATTGTATTAGACTGCGGTCCTATATTTACCTCTAAATTTTGGTCGGCATTTTGCCGATATATAAGGACCACGCTTAGGCTTAGTACCGCCTTCTACCCGCAAACTAACGGACAAACGGAAAGGCAAAATTAGAACTTGGAATATTTTCTAAGGTACTATATCAGTTATCGGATAGATAACTAGCCGTACTAGCTATAGATAGCAGCTAATATATATAACCGGGCGGAGTATAGCTCTATTCAGAGATCTCTATATAAGGCTCTCTATAGGTACTACCCGGAGGATAACTAGTTAGTCGCGGATAAGCCCGCTAGTAGTATTCCTAATATAACGGTATATATAGAAGAAATTCTAGAAATACGTACCGAACTAGCTAAGTCCGTCCGCGATACTATAGAGGCTTCGGCGGTATAGGCCAATAAGAAGAGGATTGATAAGTTATACTATATTAGTAATTTAGTCCTACTATCTTCAAAGAATATCAAGTTAAAACGGATTAAGAAGAAACTTAATTTCCGCTACCTTAGACCGTTCGAAATACTTAAGATTGTTAGAACTTTAGCCTATAAACTAAAGCTTCTACTAGTATACCCGATTTATAACGTGTTTTATATTTCCCTACTAGAGTCTTACCTAGCACGGCTAGGTGTTTCCCCGCCGGATCCGTAGGAGATCGAAGGACAGGTAGAATAGAATATCGAGAAAGTTCTCGACGTTCGCATACGCCGGAATAAAAAAGAATTCCTAGTAGTATAGGAAGGCTAGACGCCGGTCTATAATAGCTAGGAGCCGGCGGACTATCTCGTAAATTATAGTAAGGTAATTCGGGATTTCGAGGAAGCTCGAAAAGCCTTATAGATCGAGTAGTAGAAACTATAGCTAGCTAAGAAAGCTCCGAAGAAGAGGTAGAAAACCTCTATAAGAGGTAGGTAAAGAAGATCTAGGAGAAGTAAGAAGTAAGTTTACTTCTATAGTATAGCGTATTCCGTATCGCGATATCTCCTAGGCCGGGGAGATAGCTATAATAGCTATAAGCGACTAAGTCGTATAAAGATTCTACGGAATTTATAAGATAGTATAATTTATTAATAGGGTACTATCGAATCTTAACTTTCTATAACCTAGCTAAGCCAACTCTTTCATTCCGCTCCCTACGTAGAGAAGATACTGTATACGGAAATTAAGACTTTCCGAACGTAAGTATATAGTATAAAGTATAAGATTAAAACGAATTCTAAGATTAAGGTGCGGACCTTAATAGAGAATAAAGCTGCGTATATAGATAGTATAAAATAGAACCTAGATCTGCTTCGGTATATTTCTAAGGGATACTAGCGCTAAAAAGTCCTATCTAAGGGCCGAAGTAGTTTTCGATAAGTAAAATTCCTATATACTAATCTAAAACCTAGGTACATAGAGTGCGTAATCGAAGAGTTATTCGAGACTAGAGAGATAGTAGTAGGTAAGAAACGGTCACGTCTTTTCAGGAAGATAAGATTACGGTTAGGAAGTAAGGTAGAAGAAAGCTATGAAATTTAAGGGCCTAGTACTTATAGAGCCAGGCCGAGGTCGGAGACTAGACGCGACGCGACTACAGCGTAAAATAAAGAAGAAGAAAAGACTACTTAAACCCTAATAAAAGAATACCAGATATTTAAACTCTCTACTACGTAGATATATACCTATTATTATCTCTAGCCCTCTTAGTTTCAGATCGTATAGACTTCTCGGACGGTATAGCCTCCTCTTGCCTTAGAAATGAAGGCTAGGTCGGGTAGATACCTCTCCTACTATTATACCGCTCCTAAACAAAGTCGACGTGCTCGGAGATTATTTACAAGTTAAGGGTAAACTCGGAACTAACGGTAAAGGTAGTATACTTACTATGAAAAAAATTAGCTATAGTAGTAGAATGAAATTTGAATGAAAGAATATACGTTGCGGTATAGAGGCGGCTAAGGTTATAAAGGGCGGCGATAATACGGTCGGCTACTATTAAAAGAACCTCCTTAGACTGCGAAAGGTTAATCTTAGGTACGGCCTACTTGTCCTAAGTACGGGCGGCGAGGTACTACTAGTATATAGCTTTAGTACTAGCTCGTATAATTAAAGTATCACTGCCAAAAGTATTACTAATACGAATAGCGCGGAGGTAGGACTTATAGTAGCGCTTAGTAGTATCTACGAAGTCGGAGAATCGATACTCGACCTAAGAAAAAGATTATTAGAAAAAAGAGAAGTTCTTAGATAAGAATAGTAAACTTATACGGTCGCAACGTTAACTCTTTTTAGAATAGATACTATAAGCCGTAGCTGCGGGTATCTTTCTACTAATCTTATACCGATTTGCTAAAGTATTTTCACGCGTACCTACGGCTTTGTCCCCCGGGGTCTTTATTATACTACTTGCCTATAGGGCTATATATATATAGTATATACGACCAGTTATCTTACTATCTACAGACGCGACGACTTCGGCAATAGGGGTACGAGTTGAGTTTGCTATAGTAAGGGGTTTAGCGCAAGATAGATAGTTTATAAGGAAGAAGAAGAAGTTGATATTAGTTTAATAAAACGAAACATTACGTCGAAGTTGATTTTATTAATAGCCCTTTAACCGTTACCTACGCGATAGGATTAGCGTTATCAATATAGAAAATTCTAGAATCCGAGTAATACTCGATCAAGAATCAAAATAAATAAAAGCTAGGAATGAAAGCGAGCTAGGAACTTACTCTCTATATAAGCTAACGTTACTACCACGGCCTCCCCTATAGGAGGACTTGAGGATACTAATATTATTATTAAAAAGAAGAAGGTTAACTTAAGGATAGAGGTTCTTAAGTAGCCTTGCTAGTTACCTAGGTACAACTAGGCTAATACCTAAGATTACAGCCTAGTACTAGAACTATAGTTACGATTTCGTAATTGGCTAATAATAGGTTAGCTATAGAAGCTCAATCGCCTAAAGGGGTAATATTATCAATGTATATAACCTAGGGATCCACTTCTACTAATTAGTATATAAACTGGATCTACCTTTACTATAATAAGTAACTTAGTTCCGAGGTGGGAGATATCTCTACCAACGATACGAGAAACGTTTAACGGGGTCTATTACGTATCTTTCAAGACCGCAAAGTAACCGGAGAGTAAGTACTAAAATAACTACGCCGAGGCGGGTTAGCCTACGCCTATAAGGATTATAGGATAGATTAGAATATTCCTAGCTATAAAAAAAACTTAAAGAAGTAAGTAAATTCCTAAGTAAGCTATATACTACAGCCCTGCGTAGAGACTACCAAATGGGACGAAAGGAATACGATTTAACAAACTATAATATAGACTAGAGATAAGATACGAGGTGCCTCGGCCTACCTTAGTACCTAAGTCTACTAGGACGGGGAGCTAGAAACGCCCCTATATAAGAACGGTAGGCAAGTAGAAATTCTACCTCTACCTATTCCTAGTATAATAGAACCCTAGGATACCTCCTCCAAGGATCCTAGGGCAACCTATACTCTAGAAGAATAGACCGCCCTATCTCCGGGAGCTAAGGGATCTCTAGATCACGGCTACGGGTAAGAGGATAGGATCTAGAACTATAAGAAGAACTTCTTAAGTTATCTTAGCTAAGTCGATTCGCTACAGGGCCAGTTCCTAGATAATAGGGGTACTAAGCTACAAATTAGGTACCTTAGAAGTAATCCTCTATAAAGGTAGAGGACCTCCGCCGTATACTAAGGAAACAACTACTACTACTTAACTCAATATATAAGTCTATTAGGCTATTCGTAGAGAACTGCGTAGATACAAAACGGGCTAGCAAGTTATATACCTATTAGGCTAGGAGGTCTCTCTACCCGGTAGGGGAAGTATAATATAAGGCAGGCTACCTTGCCGTTGTTACTCCTCAAAACGGAGGAACCTGGCCTATAATAGTAGGTAAAAGCAACGGGCTGGAAAGTTATATACCTATTAGGCTAGGCGGCCTCTCTACCCCGTATATAGGGTATAGGGGTAGTACGTAGAGCAGGTATATTAGGAGCAATCTACTACTTAAGAGTAGGACCGCTACCGTATACTAAACAAACTATTATAACCGGAAAACTACGTAGAGGAATATATACCGCTGCGTAGTTAAAGCCAAGATAGACTAGCTAGTTATATACCTATTAGACTAGCCGGGGGGCTACTCCACCCGTGAATTCAAGGGTATACTACTATTAATACTCCTCAATTCAGAGGATCCTAACCTATAAGTAGGTAGATAAGAGTATTAACTCCTATATTAAACCTTCTATCTTCGGTCGTATAGGAGGAGGAGTAGCGGTAAATTCAAGAGTATACTACTATTAATACTCCTTAGTTCAGAGAACCCTAACCTATAAGTAGGTAGATAAGAGTATTAACTCCTATATTAAGCCTTCCGTCTTCGGTTGTATAGGAGGAGGAGCAGTAGAGTAGCGACCTATTAATACTATAGACGAGAGTATATATTATTATACTATAAACGTCGTAACTAAGGAGGTTTAAATAACCTTCTCTACTCGATTTGGGATCCGCTACGCGGATCCCGGGGGGGCAGCTTGAGTAGAGAACGCTTATAAGTATAATCTCTAGGGAATACTATCATTTTTTTAAAAAAAAATCAGTACGGGTTGTTATAAAGAATAAACTATAAAATTCTACAACCTGAATAAGGCCGGGCCAAACCCCTATAGGAAGCGGGGTAAGGCTAAAGTAAGGGTAACCTTAGATCCGACCCAAAGCTATAAGACTTAGCCTAGGTAAGATTACTTAGCTAAGTAGGAGTTGAGGAAGGGTAGCGGTATTAGTATAATATAGTCGACGATAACCTATATATACTTTTCTATAAACTTTTTTTCCTCTATAGGGGTTTTTAGTAGTTTTAAAGAAACCGTAGAGTCCGAGGATAGACTCCTAAAGGGGGGGGGCAATATTAGGATCTATAACCTATTCTAGACTCCGGGACTAGTTAGATATAGGTTAGATACTAGTCTAGTACCAAGCTAGGTTACGTACTAAGGTACGTGCGGCCTTGGCTTCGTATACGTAGATATCTTATCGCTTAGACGTAGGAGAGATTCCTCTCTAGCGTTTACTCTAAATATATATATTTGATCCCCTTTCTCTCTTAATACGTCTATCCCTATAGTACTACTACGTATCCTTATAATAGTACTAATAAAGTACTAAAGTTATATCGCGGTCTTAAGTCCGAATTTTAATAAGGCGCGTATTATAGCGTAAAATAATATCGATATCGCTAAACTAACTAATTATAGCTTACGCTTAGATACGGCTTTTAGTTTATTATTCTTTTTAGGAAGTTATATTAGTAAAACTATAATAAAATTTGAATACTATAACCGGACTATAACTATAAAATTTAACTATAGATAAGGAGCTTCTACTTTAGAAAGCTATAAAAATAGGCGAGTACTATTTCTATACCTAAAACCTAAGTTTTACCCCTAGGATTCTTTGAATTATACCTGCCTAAAAAATAGTATCCCTCTCCCTTTAAACTAAGGAGTTATAGGGCTAGACTAATAGCTAGCGTACGTATAAGCGTTACGGCAATATATAATATTATAGTAGTAAGACTAGTACTAGATAGGCTACTATATATAAACGCCTACTATATAATATCTTTATAGCCTTACTATACAAAATTATATACAAGAAGTATAAAGGTTTTGCGTATAAGGAGCTACGGCGTAGATAATAGTCTATCTATAGTCTAACCTTAAGACTACTTCGGACCTTAGTAATAGTCCTATACCGTACTAAGATTATACGTACGTACTATAATATATAGCTAAGATTACAAGTCCGAGCGCTAGACTATATAGTAATAGCCGCCTATATTATCTACTTTTCTACTCCAATTTCTTTTACCTTATTTCTGCCTTCTATATACAAATTTGTATAGTAAGATATAGAATACTATGAAAAGACTTAGAGCGCAAATATTACGTATATAACTCGAGTCTAACTTAAGTCGTATTCTAGCCAAATAGCTACGGCTTACTACTATAATATTATATATCGCCGTAAGACTCATATACTAGCCAGCCCTTAGGGCTAGCCCCTCCTATTAGAGCCCTTAAGGCCCTAGTCTTTAGGGAGGGGGACACTTTTTTTTAGGCGGGTATAATCCGACTCGGAAGGATCGCGGGGGTAAAACCAATGATTTGGGTATAGAAATAGTACTCGCCTAAAAATACTAGTTTCGATTAAAAACGTTACAAATTATAGTTATATCTTTAGAAAAAAGCTATTCTAAATTTATTCATAGTTACGACAACAATCTCGAAGCTATAACTACTTGAAACACGCTTTCGCCCTTTCTTAGCGGACCGGTAAGGTTATTGCCACAACACCAGCCGGGTATCTAGCCTTGACAATGTACGATGGGAATCTTCCAATTTCTGGATTCTGAACCGGTTCTGTTGATCAGTGTTTGGGAGTCAATTTCATCCAGTCATTATGCTCTTCTTTCTTTTTTTTCGCGGCATCGCACCTCGTCGCATAGAACCAGCAAGTGATGGAGGTGACCCGGACATCGAGATCTGCGCAGCCCTCTTAATGAAGGATAGAGCAAGCACACCACGCAAAGCTCTTGACACCCAAACGCCTTTCCTCTCCCAATAAATTCTCATTCAGCTGTCTCTCCAAATTGCGACAGCTGTGACGGCCTTGCCACTCACCAGATCTGTCGACTAACACACAAGACCATCACTCACCATCATCTCCCTATCTCAGCCTACCACGCCGAGGCCAGTCCCAAGCGCCTCAGAATTGACCCACGCCTCACAAATGACTGCAGCTACAGAGAATTA
The DNA here is from genome assembly GCA_003693225.1 of Venturia aucupariae. Classification (NCBI taxonomy): domain Eukaryota; kingdom Fungi; phylum Ascomycota; class Dothideomycetes; order Venturiales; family Venturiaceae; genus Venturia; species Venturia aucupariae. The sequence continues at coordinate 60,653 of QWZN01000164.1, read as the reverse complement.
CGACTTCGAATGACCAAGATTCCGAAGGAACCACCCGCTATATGGAAAGTGCACGTTGGCATTCGTCGTCATTGTCGTCTTCGCAGCCATGATGCTAGCAAGCGACAGATTTGCAGCAGAGAATGGAGAAGGAAGAATTGAGGCGGTTGAGGCTATCAGAAAGAAAACCATGGTAGATTACAGGATATTGAATGAATGTCGAACCGGTGTTAGAATCAAATATTTGCGGTCGAGCTAAGGTGGAAACGTTCTACATCATCGAAATTTGGAGAAGTTGAACATTCGCTGTACATTTAATGTCATAGTAGTACTCGTAAAAACGAAATCTCCTCCCAGAACTATCCTGTGAACGCATCACCAGTTACTATCAAATGCCTAGCATATAGGCGCGTACTGAAAGTTAATAGCCATGGCCAGAGTAGTAACATCCATATAAGTATCCAAAGCATCAACAAGTAGCACGTTCGGATACTTTGACTTGGTCAGTACAGGCCAAAGACTAGAGATGAGCTGATTGTTGATATCGACGGCATCTTGTAAGATCCAACGATTAAACGGCGCACCTGCGTTGTTGGCGCCTTCCTTTGTGCGCGTCCAAAACAGTTGAAAATTCGGGGAGTTGGGACCTATCCTGTTATTTTGGAGCTTGGATAATTGGTCTTGTATCACGGTCTTGATGTTGTCGCTATCGCTGTACTCGCCTCGTTGTGGTAATTGAAAGTCGTGTATGAAGCCAGCGTCTGTGAAGCTAGAGAAACATTTTTCGCATCGCAAGGCGAATCTCCAATGATATAGATGACTGCCGGGCCATGCTGAATCAGTTGGGATATAGTCAAAGACGATATATCTGATACCGAGAAAATTTTGGGCGCCAGATGAAGTGTATTGGTTTTGAGAACGGCAAGCAAGTTTTGCCACTGTTTCTGGGTGACTTGTTTGGCGCATGCATCGCTGGGATCATCCGAATCTGTGTTGTGTACGTTACTCAAACGGACAAAGATGAGTTCTTTGTTTTGCGCCTCGGATATGAACTTGTTGATGTTGGAGATGATATCCTGTAGACTCTGTCCGTTAGCACCTTGTTGTCCATCACCTGAGTAATGGCCGGAGAACCAGTGTCCGCCAGATATGACCGGCCTTATATCTAGCCATCGAGCTCCGGCCGCTAGCTGGTGGTATACGTCGAGATACTGAGTCAAAGTGTTCGGCGCTGTTGCGCCCCCTCGATTTGCTCCGAACTTGGACATACCGGAGTCGTGAGTGCCCGGGATACACAGCTGCCTAAGCTGAAGACATGAAATTCGATTGTACATTTGCGTCATCCAGTTCGATGGTGGCTTGGACGAGAAAAGTAGCGTAGGATTGTTGAAGCCCAGACCGTTCAGAATATATCCTGATAGCGGCGCGGAGCCTGCTATGATAAAGTAGTAGTTTTTGTTCCGTCCCCAATCGGTCGGACGTTCGCTCCAATCGATGTTCATATTCTGTCCAATCGGATTGTTCGGTGTGGCATAGTTGGTGAAGTTGACAGACATCGATGGATCAGCACCAGGGAGAATGTTGGCGCCTTGATAGTGGAAAGTGAAGGTAGCACCGGCTCCACCACCATTCAAGGTGTAGGCTACATCTCCGGCATCATCCTCAGGAAGCAAGACTTCGAAGAAGTCCTTCTGCTCGATGTAAGATTTTGATAAGGAACCTGCTCTCTGTTAGCCCCATGACATATTCCATGGCAGATGAAGACTTGCCTGGAGCTATTGCGAGTGGAAAGGTCCATGAATTCATCTGATAGCTATGCAGCACATTCGGCGTCATGGTGAGCGACCATGGAGTTGCATTGAGCAAATATAACCAAGACCCGGTGCCCATATTTGCGGACAGCTTGGGCAATTGTTCAAGCAGTCAGGAAGAGGATTCAAAAGATTGAGGAAATGAATGGCACTCCATACAGCATCATAGATAACAAGGCTGAAGACTTGGACAACCCCGCCTTTGAGACGCCCCGGGCGAACAGATATGGGAGCATGTGCTGTCTCTCGAAGCAACGGACGAATTGCTACCACACTTGTATTATCGTAGCACGCAGTGCTTTTCCCCAGTCGGCGTGCAGTGTAAAAAGGCCACAACATTACCAGGGATTCGGCAACATCGATCGCGAGTTTAACATGACAGACTGCCTTAGGGATTGTATTAGGGTAGGAATGGCAGCTTCAATACCCGAGTCACGATCGAAGTTGTTCTCGGTATACCAGAAATCCAGGGTAGAGGGGGCGTCCATCTGTTGGTCCCCTCGATGAAGGTGTCTTCGAGGTATACGTGACTGGAGGGACATTGAATCGATATCCTGTCGTGCTGCGATTGGGCTCAGATTGTTAGTAGTAGCTGCTCGAAGGCGCGAACCTGGTCTTCATCTTTGCCATGGTGTTGGCCTTTGAACATAAATCATCCTGAGTCCTTGATGCCTGGTCTCTGGGGGAATGAGAAGCTGATAAGTACCTAGGTTTGTGTTGCTTCTTGCAGGTGGAGAGCCAGTGTTGGAGTAGCGAGATGTCTGGAGGAGGGTACCTAGACCTACCTACTGGAGTCCACTGCAGTATAGCCTCTCCCGAGGTCCGTAAAACAGGGTCTGGTCTGGTCGCGTCGCCATCGAAGCTCAATTCACTAAATAATTCATGAACAACATTGCGCCAGCCAATAACACTTAATACACCCATCGCCCATCTCAATGCTCAATCCCACTGCCCTCTGCAAGTCCATAACATAGCGACCTCCAAATCGAACCTTACCCCGACTCAGACCCATCCTTCTCCCTACACTTCGAGCGCATTCCTGTGCGCAGCTATTACTCCACCAAACCGCATACCTCCAGTATCATGAGCAGGCAGTAGGCTCTTCGAATTCAACCAAACCCCCTCACGACAATGGCCCCATCGCATGCGCCGTTCCTCTACACAGAGACGCGCCTCAATCTCGACCAGGCACACACTGCCTCGACCGTAGAAATCACCCTTCCTACGTCAAAGACTTCGGGAATTTTCGCCGACACAGTCCTACAGGAACGGAGAGTCATCAGCGATATACAGGTCGGATGCGATGAATCAACTTTTGCAAAGGAGCACCTAGCGACAGACGCCTCAGTCTTCTTCAGACGCGATGGACGATACCCAAGAAGCTTACTTTGGAGATTGCTAGACGATCGAAGAGCGCTGGAGATACAATCCGTAGATCTGAGCGAAGATGTGAAGGAAAAGACGGAAGCTCTGTTGACTTTGATTCTACGATTCCCGGCTGCAATACGCCCCTTCTGTATTGGCTTTGCCGATTCAGACGATACAGACGCCATCGATATATTTGCCATTACAACTACGAACGAGCTGTGGACTCTCACACTGCTGAAAGACTATTTCGTGCGCTTGAAGAGTACCGAAGACCTGCCACCGGGCTGGTGCAAATCTTCACAGCCTTCAGTACTCAAGGCTGCGAAGGCTTACCGGTTGTTCGCCTCAAACTCAAAAGAGTTATTTGTCTCACTTGAAGATGGCGGCTTCCTGGAATTGACCAGGCAAGCTGGGGACGATGGTAAGTCATTCAATTCCAAAAAGCAGCCCAAGCTAACCCGGGCAGGTTCCGCATGGTACGAAAGGAACTTCCAGGAAGGCCGCTGGGGCTCCTCAATAACCCGATCGATATGGAAATCCAATAAAGTCACCGCGTTTGGAGACTTGAGACTCGAACCCACGACCATACTCTCAGCGGCACCCTCTGGCTTCGAGGGCGAAGAAGAACATCTCGTTACGGTCTGTCTGAATAACATGCTCAGGATATGGGACTTGACGACTGGCAACGTTCTAGGCGAGGTGGATATTCTTGGAGAGACAGATGAGCGGGCATCGAGATATCTCATGGGACCTTCACAACGGCAGCTGCTTCAAGTCTTCGATATGCCCTCGAGACACGAACATTACTACATTGCTACTTACACTCCGAAACGGCACCGCTTCAGGTTCTGGGAAGTTTCCACCGCAGGCAGCGGGAGACAGTGTATTCGAGAAATGCGCAGCGACATCAATTTCACGCCACCTATCGATCGCCTAATGGACACGGCTGTATGGAACTTGGAGGAATTCTATCTCCGACCCGCCCAAGGCACTGCAACACAAGGCCATCTACAGACTAGACTATGGATTCGAGTACGGGCAGGTCAAACCTCCCAGATCTTCACTATCAACTTTGATCCATGCGATTTTGACCACGAGAGGCATGAAAGTGAAGACGAGGTCGAAAAAGTGTGGAGGAACGACTGGGTCGCTGTTGCTCATGGACGGCAAACAATCGAGGCGCTTGATGCTGTCATGCCACGCAACGCGACTGAGGAGATCTCGGATGCCGAGATTGTCAACATCGAGGACCAGTGGTTGAGCGCGCTGCTCTATCCGGGCAGAGTAAGCATCCCAACTCTGGAGACTGCATTGGAGGTTTACTGCAAAGCCCGCAATCATAATCCTTCAGCTCGCGAGAGCAGGGCCCCGCTGAAAGATCGTTTGACGAGAGCTATAAATGCCGGCTCTGGCATCGGCTCGAGCAAAGGTGCTCAGCAATGGACTGGCCTGGACTCGAAGAGCGTCGCAGATCAATGGCAGGTGTATTACGATCTTGTTCGAGATTTGCACAAGCGACGCAGTGATGCATTGTCCTTCACTGTAGATCCCTGCGATCAATTGCCATGGGCGGTGTCGTCTGATTTTATTGCTCCCATTCGTGCTTGCAATAACATCGAGCTGTGCGAGTACAATCGCGATGCACCGAGTCCTGTCTCGAAGGTATTGATTGCAACGCAGAGTGAACAGCTCTTCGAAGACAAGGCCGAGGTTGGACGTCTGTTGCGCTTTGCACACTCGTACCGGGCTTCGCTACCGCATCCTATGCAAGATGCTCTACATCATTCGGTTCTGGCTGAAATGCTAGAGGAGTCGGACTTGTCGGTGATGGACCGCTTCCATGCTCTCCAAGGACAAGTTGGTCTTGACGCACTTTCCGACGACGACTTTGAGAGGATGGAGAACCTCGTGAATGAAAATGGAGGCTTCTATATCTGTCAAACTCAAAACTTCGAACGCATTGTCGAGACAATGCAAGAAGAAATCTCCGGCAAAGTTACGCAAGAACAAATCACTCGTTTTGGAACGAGAACGATGATCCGCGCTGCGCAGGAAATGATCGCCATCAACACGAACGTGCTGCTTGATCTTCTGTCGATAGTCATGTCACTTGAGGGCAATTACGAGCCGGAAGACCTGGCCGCTGCCATCAACGTACCTCCTGGCGATGACGAAATGATGGACGTTGAAGAAGACCTGGATACGGCTTTTCAGCCCGCCCGCCTCTTCATGATGTTGGCTAGAGGGCTGCGAGAATACGCAGTCTTGAACTTTTTGACATCAAATATCCGACAGGAACAACGCAAACCCCACAAGGCATCATCAGTAGACAGTCCTGGACGCAAAATGAGTGGGCACACGCCGCCGACTGAGCCAACATATAATCTCACTTTGCTTGAGAGCTTGTTCATCGGTGATTGGCCATCCATTGAAGCCCCGGAAAACAAACCGACGCCAGAACTGATCACCTATATGTGCGGTGCTTGGCTAACAAATCTAAATATCAACCAGTACGACAATTTCACAGCATATGTCCTAGCCGATTTGATCAAGCACGATGATCTACGACTAGCGAGCGAGTTCTTGCCATATGTACCTGTGACAGGTTGGAGTACATATCTGCGGGGTCGACTGAGTGTCAAGACTGGCGATGCTGATGGAGCTACGGCGAGATTCAAAGAGGCAGCCTTTTCCATGAGTAGGTGTCTCCTTGTCACTATGACATATCTGAATGTACTCACGCTAGCAGGTATTCATTCCTTTGACGTCCAGAACTCCGACAGAGCCGATATCCTACGCCCTGATGAGTATCAATCTTTTGCCGACGGTCTGGCGCCATATTACGAGCATGTTATGATTCTCCTTGGTACGATCAAAGCTCACTCCCACATCGTTGAGCTTGCCAACCTGGCACTCCAAGCACATGCGCAGAAGGAACCCAAGGCCAAATCTGGCGAAAAGCCCAACAAGGCGGAATTGGTAGGCTGCTTTCGTTCTCAAAGAGTCTCGCCACGTTACTAATCTACATCATGTAGCACGAATACCACAAACGCAAATCCGGTCTCCTTACATCCCACCTTTTCCCCTCCGCCCTGGCCACCCAAGACTTCGAACAAGCCTACTCCGTACTTAATCGTCTCCCCTCTGCGACCCGCCACTTCCACACCAACCAATTCATCGAATCCGTCGTTGCAAACAATCGCATCGAACTGCTTCTAAATTTCCCGTGGACGGGTCTAGCCGAAGATGCGGACGATATCCTCGCCAAAAAGGTAAAAGATAAAGGATGGATTGTTAGTAGTAAACCAGAATGGCATAAGATTCTTTATGCGTGGCGCGTGAAGAGGGGAAATTGGAGGGGTGCGGCGCAAGTCGCTTTCGATCGGCTTGAGAGGTTGAAGGCCAGTGGGGAGGGAATGAGAGTTCCTAGTGATGAGAGACTGGTTGAGGGGTACTTGTTACTTATCAATTCTTTGGCCTGTGTTGCGCCGGAGGAGGCGTGGGTCATCAGGGAGGCGCAGGTCATTGGTGCTGATGGACGGCCTGCTGGAAGAAGTAACGGGGAGAGGGCGAATGGACAGGTTGGGAGTAAGAGATGTGTTGTTAGTATTGAGGATGTTCGGAGGGAGTATCAGGCTGAACTTGATCGGCTTGCGCAGCTTGAGCAGGGTGATTTTGCCTTTACGGGAGATGCGGGTGATGGCATGGATTTTACTTGAGAGGGTGAGAAGCTTGGGAAGGAGAATTATGTATAGATATTAATGGCGATTTTTGGCTGGCGAAAGGGGGGATTTGAACGTTTTCTAGCGGCATTTGGGGAATCTCCCGTCATCGGGTATCTTTGAGAATAGTAGATGGAAGAAAGCTAATCTCTTAATCTGGGGGCGGCGCGGCACCCCTTTCATGAGTACTCGATGCTCTCCACCTTGTTCGCGCTTATACTTTTACGTGCTGGATCTTGCCCTTGTGTGGAGGAGTTTACCTAGGTCATCTTTACTGCTACCTAGCCGGTTTTTATGCTTAGCTTGGTGGTGCGGAAAGGATTTATCATGTTTGGCAAAGATGTACTTGATTGGTACGGCTAGCCATAGACGTAAAGTTTGACCAGGTGTTTGTGGGGCCCCCTTAATATCGACTGAAGCTGCTACTAGTACACAGACTGAGATTGTCCATTTTCCTCTTATTCTCAATCTTGAGGGTGAGGTGAAGTCGCGAAGGTGAGTAAGCATGTCTTACCAATGGACCAGACTGGTAAGGTATAGCGCAGGTACTCGTGTTAATGCCCCTTAGGTACATGCACATGGAGGGAGATAGTGACGTACGTCGTGGGGAAATGGAGATGCATCAACCCACCTGCACCACAAGAATCTGCCTCCTTCTGATTGATACCACTCACGCCCCGAGTCACTGCTAAAGAAGATCGCCAAAACTAACAACTCTACAAATCCACTATGTCGATGCGTCTTATCGCCAAATCTGCTTCGCGCAGTGTCCTCGGTCCTGCCACGCGATTCACTCCACGAACGTTTGGCTCGACAGCTGCTAGATCAGCTGGAAAAGAAGATGCTTTGCGTAAGACTTCCCTTTTCCTTGACCAGTCTATACTCGTTGCCGTCTGTCCATGATGGATGTTTTAATGGGGACAATTGCTGACCAGAGGTGATTGATTCGAACAGACAAAGAAGGCCGCTCCGAAGAGATCGAACACCACAAACAGGATTCATTGAAGAAGGTCAAAGAAGGATCAGCCGAGTGGAAGGATGCACTGGCTAGCAACAGCGAGTCCATTGTACGTTACCTCCAGCCACCGTATCCTTTACTCGACCATCTTTGCTTGATCCGAATCCGAGGCCAAACTTGTCCATAGGCGCGACAAATGCTAACCGCGACCTCGTCAACAGGTCAAAGCCGACCGCGGCGAATTGGATGCCTCAAGCGATACGATCGAGAAGCTACAAAAAGAGTCGGAGAAGGTGTTAAAGAACCAGAAATGAGTGTTTGGCACACATGATAGCATATGATAAAAAGGCGTCGGAACATCGACAGAAAAGCTGGATAAATGTGCTACAAGTTTTCGTTCTGAATAGGCTCGGCAACCAAGTTTCGCTAAGTTTGAATGGCATCTCGTGGAGCACAGAATATATTTAAGATCGTGCTTTGCGTTAGCTTCTGTGAATGGCCTCTATTGATGAATGACAGCGTTGCTTGCATCCTGATTTCAACTTTCTCGCTCCTGCTAAGACTTACTACAAGTCCAAAAAGCTTCAGGTGGAAGGCACAGTGAGCATACCCTCGCCTCTGAATTTTGCAACGATGGTAATTCTGTCACCACAACACAGAGACCATGGCCGCCAAAAATGCCACACTTCGAAGCCAGGCTAATGGACTACCACAAACATCATCACCCATACCAGAGCCAGAATTGCCGGGTATCCACCAGCTCAAGCACGAATTGTCTCAGATGCTGGAAACCACCATGAGCGATTCTTGCGACGCTCTCACTCTCCTCAATATTGCTGCTATAGACGAAGTCAACAACCCCTCATCCGGACCTATCTTCTCATCGTCCAGCAGTGTTACGGCACAAAACGAAACAAATGGCGAGAATATGCCTGTAGGGGAGCAGCAGTACGAGGAGGATAAATACGAATACGAAGAAGACCAATACAGGGAGAGGCAATATGAAGAAGAGGCACAGTGTGGGGAGCAGCGGAACCAAGTGGAGGAGTTCTATTACGTTTCCAACGAGGTTCAAGAGTACCACTCCCTCCTCCTCAAAGCCAATGATGCGCTATCTGTGGACGCCAATGCATGTCGGCAGCTTTGTTACCACTTACTAGCATCTAAACATGTCCGCAAGTCATTTCGTCTCCGACATCAGAGATGTAATGAGCTAACCAACAAGCAGCACGAGCAGTCAGATGCGGAGCCCTATACCTCCTCGCCTCCCTCTCCAACACCTCCGGCCGCCGTCAAGAAGCAAAAGGATTCCTTGAACAAGCACTAATCCTCTGCGACGAAATGGACCGCATCAACGAAGAACAAGGTGTCGCTATTGGAACGGTACCCAAGGAACGGGTCCAAGCCTTACGAGACCAACTCTCTGCAATCAGTGAGACGATAAAATGCGCGAGAGTCGTCGTCGTTTCGAAACATACAACACCGAATAGTTCCAGAGCTAGCTCACTGTCTCACATCATCATCAACTCTGAGAAACGTGCCGGGGTTTTCGATGGGCCTATTTGTATCGATGGTGAATTTGAAGCAAGGGGAGAAACGGATAGTGCGTTCTCGAATGTGACGTTTTTGACGGCGCCGCAATTGCAGTCGCGGTTGCATAGTGAGGATAGAGACGATGGTGTTTGCGGTGCTAGGATTGATAGGTGTCATATTACTGAATTGGAGTTTGAGCTTACGAGGGCGAGGGAGGAGGAGAGTAGAGCGAAGAAGAGGGTTCTTCTGGCGAAGGGGAAGAGGGAGGGTATTGAGGAGAGACTTGTTAAGATGAGGAGGTTGTGGGAGTTACGGAAGGTGTGACATTTATTTTTTCATCGGGAGTAAGTAGAGTGCTGGAATGAGCGGTTCGAGGTAGTTTTTTTCCATCGGGAGTAAGTAGAGTGCCTGAATGAGCGGTTCGAGGTAGTCATCCCGGTAATTTTCTGTTTGTTTTTATTCTCTCCAAAAGGGAAGTTGGGAGGAACGGTTCGGGTTGCTTGGAAGGGCTAGTTGGTCTTAGGTATAGATGAAACATACTTCTCTGTCTTCAGGTTTGGTTCAAGAAGCAGCCTTTCAACAGTTAGAAATTCCTTCTTCAAACTTTAATCGGGGATATATAAGATGTGTGGATCCTTGTTTCCCTTGGATCGATGGAGAAATGTCACGATCATATCCCGCCACCTATAGCCTTATGTAGCCTTTCCAGTCGTCCTTTGTATTACAGGTGGTAATTCTTTTCGCGCAGTCACTACAGTATCTCTATAAGGGAGGACAACTCACATGTTGCACTGACACTGACACTGACACCAACACTGCGATCTCGACCTTAATCTCAACCTCAACCCCCTCGACTCCAACGCCCTATCCTTAGCACCGTGGATGCAACCAGTGTCTCTACGAATAAAACAATTTCTCTAGAGGATATTATTGGGTTGGATTGGATTGGATTGGATTAGGTTGGATACTATATCCCCCCCCTAGTCATAACGAATTTTTATCTCTTCCGTGGATTGGGTTGCTGATTTTCTTGGTGAGAAGTTCATTGCTTTTGAGTCTGTGATGGGTTTTGCGGGGATTCTGTAGTGGATTTGGTTTTGATGGGTGGATTTATGGGGGGCTTTTTTGTTTCGTGTTGGGGGGATGGAGATGGGGGATTTGTTTAAGGGAGAGGGAGAGAAAGAGGGAGAGAAGAGGAATTATCGTTCTACCCACCTAGTTCGAGATTTAATAACGAATAGGAGAATCATAGCGTTCCTTCACGTTCATTGAGCATTGAGTATGCGAGAGAGACGGGACAATGAGGAACGCTCCAATCGAGTTAATACCGGATATCAATTTTTTCTATCTGGACGGAAGTAAGTAGGCGAAGCATGGTGGAGATGGGGGAGAATGGGTTTTTTGAATGCGGGGATAAAAATGCTCTCTCTCTCTCTCTCTCTCCACACAAGGCTCGAAACTTGGCTAGTCGAGTTCTATAGTATATCCGTGCTTGCGGATCAGAGTGCAAAGTGGTGAATAAGTGAATGGGCTAGTTGGCGCGCGATTCCCTCTAAGCGATGAAGTGGTAGGTAGTGGAAAATGGAAAGCAAAGCCACGAGACCTGACCGATAAAGGTAAAGACGAGTGACCGAGGATCAAAAGGGAGAACCGAGTAAGAGAGAAAAACTTCAAAAGATCTTCAAGAATATAATAAATGAAAGGGTTCATAGCTTCCATAGCTCTAGATAGCCTTCCTCTAAACCAAATACCTAAATCCCTTCCTAACCCTCAAAGCCTCATCCTCACTCTCCAAAAACTCGCCATCAAGCTGCGTCAACTCACTCCGCTCCAACTTCCTATTCAACCTCGTGATGACCATCCTAAAAATCCAACATCCCAAAATCGTGACTCCAAACATCGCAGTAACGATCCCATAACTCGATCGGAACCCGTTGGCAGGGAGAGCCCAGACGTACGATCCCGCGATGTTACCTAGTTGCGAGAAGGCGTTGATGAGAGCGATGGCTACGGCGCGTTTGGCGGGTGGTCGGGGGAAAGAAGAGCTGATCCAGCTGTAGAAGACTATGAAGCCGGCGTAGGAACTTGCTTGGAGGAAGAGGGCGACGTAGCGGCCTGCTGTATTTAGGGTGGACATGCTGATGATGAAGCCGGCGAGGCCGATGCAGATTGGGCCTACGATGTGGAAGAACTTTTGGACAGGTTAGAACGGTGTAGTTGCCAAAAGACATTCAATAGGATTTACCTTTTCTTGCGTCCGGTCAGCGTGCCAGCTGACGAATAACGAGACAATGACGGCGAAGGCCCAAGGTGGGGCGCTGAACAGCAATGTCGGGACGTATGAGTATCCAAGTGTCTTTGTAAGCGTGGGGAAGAAGGCGTTGAAGGAGAGCCCAACAACATATGCCGTAAAGGTCAACATCATAATGTAAACCTTTGGGTCTTTAAGACACATGATCAGTCCATCAAAAGGACCTTGATCCTCGGAATCCTTGTCGGCTTCTCCAACATCCTCCATCATGCGAAGCTGCGCAACCAGAAGCTCCTCTTCAGTGAAGCCTCGAGAGTTGGTAGGAAGATCGGGGAGAATGAATACAGCAATGAGGCCAAGGAAAATCGTGAAAGCACCTTCAATCCAGAAGAGCCATCGCCATGCAGCATGGCCTAGGACGCCTTGCATGTTTGACAGCACGCCAGCTGCAACGAGTGCGGAGAAAGCGTTCGAGATGAGATTTCCGCTGAAAAGAATTGCGTTTCTCATCGTCAGTTCTCGCCGGGTGTACCATTTACCTAGTGCGAGAGATGTTAGCGCTGGTTCGATGATTCGTAGTTTGAGCTGTTGATGGCAGGCTTTCTGAACAGCCTTGAGCCACTTACTCTGAATCAACAACGCTCCGGGAAGAAACGCAGCCTCCACAAAACCTAGACAAAAGCGAACGGCAACCATGCCTCCGAAATTGTTGACCACTCCGGATAGCGTAGAAATGGTACCCCAAAGAACGATCGCGCAGCCGATATACCAAGACGGCCTTTGAATTTTATTGACGACCATATTGGATGGAACTTGCATCAAAATATAACCAACATAAAGAATACTTAAGCTGGTGGCATATTGAGTATCAGTAAGATTAAGGTCTTCCTGCAGACCCTTCAATCTCGCAGCGGCGATGTTGTTCCTATCCAGATAGTTCATGATGTAAATCAGGACGAAAAGCGAACACCTGGCATCTAACTTCCGCAGCATCGACTTCTCGACCACCTTACGGCGTTCTGGGTCCATGTTGCTGGCGGCATTGAAGTAGCCATCCGGCTTCAATTGCGTTGCGGTGGATTGATGCTTCGCCATATCGTCGTTGGTTTCCACCGCATCTTTCGCATCGAGCACCATGGTGATGACTTTGACTCAGACGGTCGTATTACCCCAGAGGCTCCAGGAGGAAATCGTCGACCAACAATTGCGCTTGACGTTGGAAGCTGGAGAAGCACGCGAACACAACAGCTCGCCGTTGTGGGAAAGCGGAGACATATGTAGTCGTTGGCGTGTCCTCGTAGATTGTGCGGTAACGGGCATGTCTGGTGACGATCAACGGGTGTGGCCAGCGGCATCAGTGGTGCTCGGAGAATGCTGAGGAGGGAAAAGACTTGGGGTTGCCGTGGATGTGGAGACATCATGATCTGGGGCGGATCCATATTCTCGCTTGCACGTTCGCGCGGAGTAGACTATCCGTGCCAATCAAGCCTTTTGTTCGGAGTTAATTCTGCGCTCGGTCTAGCGTCTAGCGAGCTTATAGCCGGCCGGGTGTTTGTTCTTCCCTCGGATTTGGGAGGCTGGCTTGTACAGTACACGGTATGGAAATGGAAGAGGGAATTGTATATCACGGGAATAAAATGATTTCAGAAAGAAGTGTCCTCAGGGGGACTTGGCCGCAAGGCTGAAGGCTGAACCGCAGTATCGGACCGATTCTAACCAGGAATGCGACGGAGAGGATTGAGTATACCATGGTGTAACAATACAATCACCGAGGCTGAAGTCAATAGAAGAGCAGAGAAGTAGAAGTAAAGTCAAATAGTTTAACTAAACCTAATTCTTGTATAAACCCAGCCAAGCTTGAGACCTAACCAGAGCCCAAATCAAATATCCCATTATCACTCATCAACCGTTGTTCATCCATGAAGCAAGTACCAAAGCCAATCCATCCCAATATCTCCCAAGAGAGGCAGAAGGTAAAGATGACCTGCTGATAACAAAAAAGCGAATAAAGTACTCCCGCTGCTTTTGATGGGTATCTTCGCCGAAGAGGAGGAAGAAAATGGATGTGCAGACCGTCTACGACAAAAGCAGAGCGGCGGATGTCACACCAAATGCGCGCGAGAATGATCTTGTAGAAAGCTACGGATGATGATTGGGAATTAGGTTTGTCGCAAATTGTGTTTGTTGTGTTGGGTGTGAGTCAAGAAAGACAGGCAAAGAGCGACCCAGCAGAGAGAATCCAGCCTACCAAGCAGGAACTGTCTGGAGAGCCGAAAGTATCACAACCAAGTCCACCATTGCCACCAATCCGTCGTGTGCGTGTCATAAGTCAAGAAGACCATGCCATGTGAGTCGAAGTAGAAGTCGAGGCATCTAAGCACCGAGAGAGGCATCGAATTCCTCGGCCTGCTGATTCTTCTTCTTGAAACTCATAAGGCTGTCGACGTTCCAGAGGATGAAGGGGCCGCTATACATGTTCTCGATGGAATTTGGGTCAAGACCCTCAGGAGCCCACCAACGACCAACGACGATCTGATCTCCTGGGAGGACGACACCCTCGTATGCCCAGAGAGCGTTGACGTCGACAACGCCGAACTCGTCCTGAAAGAACTTCATCATGGTCATCCGCTTGAAGCCGGGAATTCCGTACTGGGCTGGGAGCGGGTTTATCCAACCGGCAGCGTAGAATTCCTCGTCGTCCCATCCAATACCCTCGAAGCGGCGGGAGGAGGCCAATGGGAAGGTCTGTGGACCATAAGTCGGCATGCGAGAGTGCTGGGCGCGAGTGACGCGTGGAGGGTTGAGGCCGCTGAGGCGGTCACGATGGAAGGTGACGGACAACAAATGGTTCTCGAACAATTGTGGCCAGGCGAACTTGGGCTTAGGGGGGAATTCGAGCTCGAGGCGCTGTGAGAAGATTAGCAAAACGCTCAAAGCTGAAGAACTACGAGAAAAGATGTCATACCTGGATAGCTCCTTCACCGCCGTCAATGTTCTTATCCTGGTAATAGGTATCATCCTTATGAGGAGGATTGCGAATTTTCTGAACCTCACGGCGGTCGAGGAAGGCTTCAAGTTGAAGGTTAGCAGTGTAAAAGAAGGGAGGGGTCCAAGTAACTCACCATAGGTACCCTTCCAGTTCTGACCGATGGTAGCAGGACCAGCATTGGTAAGGGCCTCTTTCATAAGTTGAGGGAGACCAAGGCCATTGTTCTTCTCTGTCAGATCCATCCATGGTCCGTACAGAGTGTTTTCATCGCGGCGAAGGGCATGGTGCCGAAAGAAATTCACGGCGTGTAGAGCCCAGTCGATGTTGACGTCGGTACCAGAACGGCCCCGGAAGAGTGGCTCAGCGAAGATGGACATGTAGGACATGCGCTGGGACACTTCAAATGACCAAACAGTGTGATGATCGATGCGCAGAGCGAGGGCGCTGAGCACAAGCTGGATGAGGCTGATGAGGCTGTTGCCGGTCGGTTTTGGTACACGAGCGAAGATCACTTCCATGATGTTGGTGCTCTTGGCGAAGTGCTCCAATGCTGTGATGTTGCGGCCTGAAATCTTGTAGTCATCATCGTTGACCACGGGCTCAACCTCTATAAAGAAATTAGTGACAAGACGAAATGTACAAGGGCAGAACAGGCTGATGTGATGATGCCAGAATGCTGAGTGGAGATAAGAATGAATTCTTCTCTCAACAAACAGGAGTGAAGGTGTGAATAGGAGTAAGAGGGGGACTAACCAATGATGATAGCCTTGATAGCCTCAAGGTACTCTTTCTCCTTCACCGTCGCGCCAGCATAGAACTTCATCTTCTTGGGCATTCTGCTCATGCGAGTCTGGTACGCGTACTTCGTCTGGATATGACCACCGGGGTGAGCTCCGATCGGGACATCGAAGTGTTGGCGCCAACGGAGGAACCAGAACCGATCGTAGTCACCATCCACTGCATCGTTGGTGGCGCGGCATATCAAGCGGAAGGATGCGACGTCCTTGTCAGACAACTGAAGGGCAATCATCTGGTTGACCTATGACTGGATTAGCTTGACGAAATGGTTACGAGCAGAGGGGAGGATGCACTGACCTCGATAGGGCACTTGTTGAAAGCCATTGCTGTTGGCTTGTGCATGGAACGCCTTGGATGTGGGAAGGATGGATTGGATTGATGGAAGAGCTGTCAAGGTAGCTGGTGGATGTGAAATGCGAGAGCGAGAGGCAAGGAAGATAGCTGTGGAAGCTCAAATGTTGGGGAATGATGTGGTTCGTGAAAAGGATTGGAGGAGTAGAAATTCCCCTCCTTAAGTAGTGGTCGACAGGATGCCAGATCTGACTAGTGCGCTAGTCAGATCGATAGCAGTAATGTTATCTATTGTCCGGGTCATGTGCCGACAGAGTCACTGTCGTGAGGTTATGATTGTGGACAAGAATAGCCCCTTTTCGTCATCACATCTTTCACATTTGCTTCAATCGGCGGTCATTGTCCCATCACTACTGCCAATGACGGCCAAGGCAGTCGTATTGTAATGAATTATGGTACCTGTGATGTGCCGTGTCTCATTAATGGACTGCTATTGTCGCCGCCGCTGTTATGAGACCAGGCAAACCCAAACACGCCCCAATAGCGATGGTGTTGTTCAAGCGTCCCGCATGGGATTAGAGTGAGGTCTGAAGTCGTACGAGTCTGGTGAGGTCAATGAGGTATAGCTGCTTGTCTTGGTTACCCTTCCCTAATCCCGCATGACTTCGTTGGACAGCCGCCTCTGTATGGTGAAAGTTGTGGCAGCGACGGCAAGACCGTATACAAGTTTGTCGAATGAATTGCGGAATGAATGCCAGGGCGAAGACGAGGCGGTTAGCTAGTCTTATCGGATCTCTTTCATGGAAGGGGACTATGCTACAAAGTAGAATGAGGAACAGCTGGTAGTAGTCGGAGGCATTTATACTACATCAGATCAGGGAAAGGACGAAAAGGGGTAATCTCAAGAACTTCAATCGAAGGTAAATGTCAGCTACTGGAGATTATTCCAATTGTCGCTTCCTTAGCTTTACACACATCAACTGCAAGTTGTTGCAAGTTGCTGTCTTTGTCGTGAAGCCCCACCCGTATTACTCTGAACTTACACCAAAATATTTCCAACCGCGCCTACCAATGCAACCACGAACAGCCACAACCCAGGACGAACCCCTACAACCGCTGCCGATCGAGTCGGAGAAGGAGAAGGAGATGCAGGGGATGTGGCAGGCGTAGTGCCATTGACAGAGCTTCCATCAGACCGGGTGACAACATAAATCTCTCCCGTTGAGTCGCTTGTCATGAATAACCGCCCAGTACTATCCCAGGCAAGCCCAACGGGGCGGAAGCAGTCGTCAGGACAATTTGAGTTGTCCTGGTTGCGCATAATCGGGATCACCGCAGTGGTGCTGTTCGCAGCAGCAGTTGGCATACCGTTGCCAAACCCCACGGTAAAGAGGAGGTAACCATCCGGAGCATCGCGATTCCTATGAGCCAGTCAGGAGAGGAAGCATATACTTCTTCGAAAGAAGAGCAGGAATGCTTGGGCAACGCCAAAGCTCCTCAGAAGCAATGTTCGGGACAGCAAACTACCATCAAGAGACGCGCCGAAACAAACAGCAAGCACTGTTCCAGCCTTATACAAGCACAAGCAATGCATCGCACAGCGCGCAAAACAGCGAAAGAGAGCCTTTGTGGAAAACGCCAGATCGTGGACTACAGCAGCATAGAGCCAGAGAATCGATAGTGAAGGCAAGAAAGGCAGACCACAGCGATTCTGAATATGGACGAGAGCACAACCACGCCGAACGTGCCACAATGCTTTTTGCCGGTTCGGTTTTCTCATTTCCTCCATGGCCAAGATTGACAGCATCCTCATCGCGTGTCTCCGCCGGCGAGGAGACGCAGACGAGTTCCTGGCAAACTAGAGCGGTCAGGTTGCCAGGAATTCATCACCTCGATGCGGGACTCGACATCGTCAAGCAGAAATAGCCGTGAGAAGGAGGAATAAGAACTACCAGCCCACTGCAGCACCACGGCTCTGAAAATCCAAGAGAATAAAAGGGAAAGAAACGGATATTATATCTTGAAAGCGGGCGAGACTTGATAGAACGACGAATAAGAGAAGAGAAAGGAGCACGATCATCTCGTCAAGAAAGAGGTAAATGGAGATTTGACATACCAGCTACCATGGCTTGTGATCCAAGCAGTATCGCCCATGGTATTGAACTTGATATCCTAGAACCAGTCAACCTTCAAACAAACCAAAAGAGCCACAGGACAGACACTTACCAGCGGCGCCCAGTGGGCAGGAAAGGTCAATCTAGGTGCAACGCGATCGTTGGCACAAATGTCGTCGTTAACGGTTGAGTTCTGGTTTCCAATTGCAAATTGAGATCCAACTTGCAGCGCACCATTATCCGGAATCTCGCTCACGTTCCACGCTGCGAAACACGTTGGGTATCCATAATTCTGTCCCTGGCCAGAGTAGCGCGTCCCATTGAGATATCCATGGAAGTTGAGTTCTTCTCCCGGATTGTTCTCATGTACATCCTGTCCGTTACGTTCTAAGTTGTCTACACTGTTCTCGACGCTGAAAATACCACCGGTGTTGGGATCTTCAGCAACTCCAACAGAGTTACGAAGCCCCCAGCCGAGAATAGTTCCAGTGGATGCAAAGTCGAGGGAGCTTGTGTCGGATAAGTCGTTCAAATTGAAAGACTTGAGTTGCGAACGGGCACTGCTGATATCGGCAGCTCCAGGATCGTTGTTCGAGGTGCTGCCCCTACTGACAAGCAGGGTGCCGTTGACTTTCCGAGAGAGTAACAGCGTCCTTGTCGTATGGTCGGAATTTTGCTGACACTTTCGTTAGCCTCGCTCGATGTTGTGCTTGGTTAAAATCTACCATTCCCGTGACCAAAGTCCGGCGATTGGATGTGGTTCCTGCTCCAGTGTCGTACACCCAGCTGTAAACGACGTCTGAGGTAGAACCAATAAGCGTCTGTCCATCTGGCGAGAGCTCAAGTCCGTGGTTCAACTGCCGTCGTTGTTAGTAATGGCGCTGAATAACAGTTCGCCACGGAGTTCACATTTGTATCAGCAACTACGGTTTGTCTATTCGCCACGCTCAGACAAGAACCGCCACCATCTGTCAGAGTTAGAGCTGTGATTCCACGACCACCCTCGACAACGAGAAGTTTCCCAGTGGAGTCGAAATGAATGCTTCGCGGTCTAGTGAGATTGTTCGCGACCAATCTTGCCGTGTAGCCTGCAGCCAACGATGGAGCTGGATATGATGCTGTCAATGTTGCCGAGCAGGATGCAGATGACTGAGCGATTGCAGACGCTGCAAAGAGCGCAGCGCAAATAGCGAAGTTCCCTGGAGCCATTGGTGGATGTCAAAGTGTGGAATGTACCTATCGTGAGATCTCAGTTAGACGACGGGTCAGTCTTGTATGCGGAGTATTCTACGCGTCTTGGAGGCAAAGACAAATGCCTAGGAACGGAAGCTAACCACCCCCTCTAGCCGTTTTGCATGCGATTCGAACCTCTCACGATGCAAACCAACGCCATCGCGGCTGGGCAGACAGTCTTCATGACAGGGCGGGCCAATCGATTTCGTGTGAGTCGTGGCGATGCAGATGGTTTGGATCCATGAAGTCATTTTGCTTGGGGAGTTGCTCTGTGTCGGGGACGCGGGGTGTCTCTGCTCGGATGCTCGGCCATTAGACTTCCTCATACAAGCTGCATACGAGTAGCAAGAGCAATGCTAACGACTCGCGATGTTTGGGGAAATGAGTGCTGTGTGTCTGTTCCGAGTCTCGACAGTGGTGTTCGGAGACTGCAGTGCAATCCAGACAGGGGGACCGTGCTCACCACTGAATAACCAACCTCCTCTGCTTCAATGCTGTCAACGGCTCCGGATTTCTCTTTATTGCCTCCCCAAATCGCTACCTACTGGATGCCTCCGAGACAAACCATGCGCTCCCTGTCCAGCTTCTCTGCGTTGCCCAACCATCTTCTCCTGTCTACCACACTGGAAGGACCGTCGACCATAACCGCAACTCCCTGCTTTGCGCCTGACAGCTGCACAATCTTCAGGAGTACATATTGCTGGCTACATATCGAAATTGCGAGGCACTGGCAAAAAGTTGTGTCCTTGTAATTCAGGATGTTCAGTGTTTGAGTGATTGGTGTCAAGGCAATACTGCTAACGAGCCGCTAATAGAGCTTCCCACCATTTAGAGACTGCCAGTTCTCACCAAATATCCCAATATGCTCGATGGAAAAGTCTTCGTGGTACGCACCTTTATCCAGGACAGCCCTCTCCCCTCTGCCCTTGGCTCCCAACCCTCCGAGTCCAGCTGCGACAGCGCTCTGTGCGAAGACTTTAGACCTGATTACACCACTGCGCATTGGTTCCAAGCTCTCAAGGGTTTCGATACGATTTTTGAAAGATTATGAGCAAGCGCTAGTCTTGGCTTAGGGCCGGTCAAAACTGGGCAGTACAGGCCCGGAGCTTGAGGGATAAGCTGGGGCATACACTAACATTGCTTAATTGCGGCCACAATTCATGCTCTTTCTCAACCACTAGGCTAATTGCACGTCTCTGCACTCTAACATCGAATTCGCGAAATTACGGAAGTGGTTGGACAATTCCGAATTGAGAACTGTAACAATTTGCGACAAGCATAATAGCACAATAAGTTGTCTATATACGGTACATTGTGCCAAAAAGATCAGGAAAGCCAGGGGTCGAAATCGAGTCTATTCAGGAAATCCCAATCACACTTCGGGTTCCCGGCCTTGGTAGGAGATCATCGACCCTACGGAGGTAGCAAATGCTAGAAGTCGGATTCACCTTGAATCGACTTAGACTACTAGACTGCTTGCCCGAAATTGTTATTTGGTTCCCGAAAGTGGTGTAATATAGATTATTCGAGCCTCTAGACTGACCTGCATGGTTTGAGAACATCACAGTGCACGAAACAGTCGTTTTGCGAGAACTTTCGCTAGTAAGGTACAGACCTTAATCCACACTGACACCGATGAGTATTAAGAAAGCCATCTCCTAAAAGCCATCAAACCAAGGCTATTAGTAGCATTCAAGAGAGCTATATAATCACATAAAAGAATATCAAGATATCCCTATAATCACAGTAATAGTCTTTTCAAAAAACACAAAGAAGTCGTAATTATACTTAAAACTCCACCCCAACCTCCAAGGCTCTAATTCCTACTTCCTTAAACCCCCGATACTATTAATACCTTCTTTCCTAAAAAAGAAGATGTTATTCCATTTAGTATCTATTTAAGGATAAGGTAACTATCATCTTTCTTCTTCTCTATTAAACAAGTATCCTCCTTAGTACACGCGTCTAATAGCGTACAAAATCTTACAAAAGGAAACCCTATCAAACTCTTAGAAAAAACCAAATAAGCCAACCATCTACCTATCAAATAAAATAAAATAAAATATACTATTCCTCCCCTCAAGCCTTCAAGGCAGAATTTTTTTAATATTCAAGCTATCTAACTCCTATACAACTCTACTATACAACGCTACTAAGACTAAGTCGTCCCTTTACCGCGCAATGATAATAATAATAATAAATCTAGTTCCGTGGGGTGGGAAGTTATCTAGAGGGTTACGTGCAGTCAGCGACTGATTGATACGAATGGGGAACACCGCTAGCCGAGAGATGGGAGGTCAGTTGATCAAGACTTGCGTCCAGAAGCGGACTTAGGCCTGATTATCGATAATGGCGAATTGAAACTCTCCACATACAGCAGCTTTTCGCTCTTCGCTCACGCTCTTGCCTACATAAAGCTCCCCCATGTGTACCTCAAACATGATGGATGATCAAAACCGTACAACAGCGAGCAATCAAGAATAGGGTTGAGATGCAACGTTGAAACCATCATTAAGGATTTTTAAAAATTAGCATTGTTTCTCTAGGGCAGTGTCCTCCTGTCCAACTATGTCTAGGTATAAAGTACAGCCATCGCTTTTCCACCATTGAGTTCCCCAACCAATCGCAATCGTGTGTGCAAGAAAAACTCTAGGGACGTGTAAAAGCCAACCCATCTATCAGCGAATCCAAGGACGCTCTACAGGTTAATTGGTATTCAAGGAAGCATCCAACGAGAACGCCGCATCCATGCATGCTAACACGCAAAAGCAAAAAAGCCACCCAGTGGACAACATCGCTTAGCCAAAAGTGCGTACAGCAATGACGGCGAAGAAGCACGTGAACATTGCCACAATTAACATTACAGACCACCTCTTAGGTGGTCTCCTACCCATGCCAGCCTCAGATCTGCTCGCGTTAGAAGCCGCAGGTGCAGCAGATGTGGCCATGGCGACTGCGGTGGTCAAAGCTGAGGTGATGACTGCACCAGTCGCTGAACTCGATGCACTGCTCGAGGAACCACTCTTCTTGCTGCTCGTGCCACTCGAGACAGTTCCAGCCTTGACAGCACGGCTACCGAGCAGGAATCCAACGTTGGCAATGACAGCCTGGCTGTCCCGTACGGTGACGGATGCGCTGCCATCATTTCCAATCGTGATGGTTTGAACGGCCGAGTCTACTGTGGTAGGAGTTCCGTCCCCTGATGATTCAAAGGATAATCCGTTCCAAGTCGTTCCAGTCGCTGAGTCACCTCCAGCAGCAGTGAGGGTGGAAATGAAGAGTGTCTCACCCTTGGCATTGGGAAAGGAAAGTGAAAACGTCACACTGCCTTTGTTGGTAACCGCGGCGTTCGATGTCATGGAGTTGATTAGCACGACTGCTGACAATTCGCTTTTTGTATAGGCTGCATATGTTCGCACATAATCGGCGTAATTCGAGGGAATGTTGGTTGATGCAACCGCTGCGATTTGAGTCGTTCCATTACCGGCACCAAGAAGTTGAGCCATAGCTGCAAAAGCGTAATAACTTGGACGCACGTTGGGACCTTGTCCATTCTGCTCACCTGGCTGCCAGGCAGATGCGTAGGAGTTGTCCGTCATGTGCATCTGGACAGAACTTACCCCCACAGAAGCAGCATAGCAGAAGAAATTCAATGTCCACAAAGCTGCACCGAAAGTGTCGCTGATTCCTTGGATTCCAGTTGGACCGGCACTGGCCATCTCACGAAGATAGTATGGTAAACCCGTTTTGATAGCCGCTTGAACCTGTTGGGCCCAGTATGCGAACTGATCTTCCGTGGTTTTGAGTTGTTGCAAGTGGTCTAGCGTGAGTTTGTACGACGAGACATCCACGAAGTAGTAGTAGTCGTGCTGATTCCACGCGGCCAAGAGGGTCGAAGATCCGTTGACGCCGTTCATGATGCCAGCTTGCTGCAAATCGCTGACGGCGAACGTGGTACCGATGGTAGAAGCGGTATTGGGTGCTTCGAAGAACTGTGCAGGAAGTCCAGCGGGTTTGAGGACCTGTTGGTATACAGCGGAAGCTCGTTCTAGGTATTGCTGCGTATAGACGGTGCCGTCCCACGGTGCGCTCCTGAACTGATTCGCAAGGTACAAGTCTGGCTCGTTGCCAATCTCGAAAGAGTAGAGATTCACGTTCTTGAGGCCATTCAGACATGCCTTTGCTTCCATGACGATGTTTTGGATGTAATCTGAGCCTTGGTAGGCAAGACTGAGGCCAAATGTAACGGGAGTGCCTGCCGGGAATCTGTTCAACGCTGTCCAATAGGTAGGTCCAAATATGAATTTATCGCTATGTTCGGCTCCCTGTCCTGTCGGGTTCTGTTTCAGCATCATTTCGTAGCCTTTGAAAGTCGAGTCGTATATCATTTGGTCGGCTGTGTTGCCTCCAATCCGAAGATGGGCGGGCACTCCAGCATAGTCTGCGAGATTTTGAAGCAGGTTCACGGATAGCTCATTGGTGCTGGAGCCTCCCGTAAAGGAGTAGAGATTCGAGGGCTCGATGCCAAAGCCGACGAAGGCCTGGTTGAGGGCCTTGGAAACACCGGAAGCCGAAGAGGCGCTCGTCGCAGCACTGATAGTGGCGGTGCCTTGAGCACAGGAAGAGGCGGCCAAGGAAAGCAGAGCGAGAGTGAAGGGTAACATGATTACAGATGTTTGCGGTATGGTAACGACGGAGAAAGAAGCATGCGCGAGGTTGTCGCTCGCTATTAGATGTCAAGTATCAAGTCCAGTTACGGGAGCAAAACATGAAAGACGAGTGGATGGTTCGAGGAGGACGCGGCTGCCACCTCATGCAGCTAAGCAGAGGGAAAGCAGGCAGTGGAAGGGAAAGATGTAACTGACTAGAAGCGCAGGAACAAGGCCGGGTCGAGGTGCTAAGGCAAGGCAAGGCAATCGCTAATCGGCCGTGGGCTCCTTCGTGATGTAATGGCGGCCTACGCCTACTAGTACTAGTGCCTGTTTTGCATGGAGCAACGGGCAATGGAAGGGAAACGGTCGAGGGGTGGATACCGCAGAATGTGACATCTTCTCCGCTCCGACCAGCGGTGGCCGCAGAGATGTCCGTCGACACTGGCAGTGATTATGTCCGTCGACACTGGCAGTGATTGAGGGTGAGGGTGAGGGTGAGGATACCTTAGGATGCTCTAGAGCGAGAACCAAGGCTGGAGACGAAGACCTGACGCCGCATCTTCGTTTCACTCCAACACGCCACCAGCTGCAGAAGTAGTACGGAGACGTTGGAAGATGACGGACATTAAAATGAACTTGGCAGAAACTTCGTCGCCCCCACACCCCACAAAAGGTCGAGACTCGTTCTGTCAATGGGAAGAAGACAGGCGAAATGGAGGCCTATCAAAGCTCCCTATTGAGGCTATCAAGGCTATTAAGACTTCCTATCAAGACTCCCAGCTTCAACCCGCTTTGAAGTTGTTCAAGTTCAACGTCTGGCGGACGCGTCGTGCAGCACGAATAATGATGATCGACCGGATGCAGCCGACACTGGTAAGGTACCATGTTTCCCGGATATCTCTCTTGGCAATTAAGAATAGTATAAAGGGAGCAGCATCATGCCTGTCACTCTTGGGTCGTAGACGACTAGCACGGTACTGTGTATTTCAAATAAGTATTATCATACACACATCTGGATTTGGTGCAGTTTCTCCATGAGCAAGTCATTATTTTGACCTGCTTTATAGTCGCATATCTCCCCCCCGATTACTAGTAGATAGCCTTCCACTTCTTACAATCCACACACATGTCCAACTTCCAGCTTTCTTTTCCACGATGCTCCGCAAAGAACCATCTCACAGCATCGCCTTTGGAAATGATATGGTACAATGATTCCGAATCGTGCATGTGCATTCAAACCGGCCGTGCGTACTCTTAACAACGACACCCCTTCATACTCGTAGCCGGCAACTTGTTGTTGTGAGAGGGAACTACTTAAAGATCTGTTCCACAACCTGGAATGCTGATCTGGCTAGCCTTTGTCTCGGTTGGCCCGATGCATCCCGAGGTCGAAGCCGATCATCATCCCGTCAGCTCAACAGCAACAAACGATGTCCTCGCCGACCATCTCCTGTATCTGCTGTATAAAGTATTTGCAGGTGGGAGATGCACACTCGTCTTTCTAATACATGAGGTAGTTGCAAAGACAGAGCGGGTGTCTCGAGCTCCGGCAAAGGCTAGCCAATGATGAGCGTCGTGGAACAGATTCCCCCCTCTCAGAATTGTCGGCTACCAACCCTTCCGAAACTTTGTTTTCTTCCACAACCTATCCCTCTACCCAAAGAATACATTTCGAACAGATCGGGCGAGCTCAGTCCCATAAAGGACAAGCTGCGTGATGGGCCTTGCATCTCAGAGGCTGTTTTTCCATGTCCCACTCGGATGTGGGCATTTCCTGAAGATCATTCGGCCCGCTGGAGGTAGTTATTAACATGGTGGACATCGCCACATCTGCTTCTTCAATTCTTTGACTCGTACACGTTGACAGCACTCAATCTTCTCATCCCCGAGCAGTCTCTTCTTCCCTATAATCTTCCTCCCAACACTAATCAGTATGCCTCTTTTACCAATCTCTCTCCTTTCGCTGCTCTGCATTGCTCTCGGTGCTTCAGCACAACAGACGTGCAAGTCGCAATCACTACCCAACCCAATAGCCTCGCAGTATCCTCAAAACATCACTGGAACTCTTAATGGAACTCTGGCAATCCTACCGATACCCATGGCGTTGGCCAGGAGCATGATTCCAGCCAAATACAACATCCTCACGTCCGCCTATCAAACATTACTTCCTCACCTATCGAACGACATGTACCCAGCATTCCTTCAAGCAGTACATGACCACGATGTCGGTCTAGGCGACTACAAGATTCCGGATTTCTCTGTACGTTGGTCCAATCCTTCCCGAATGACGACCAACACTAACAGCCCAACAGCGCGCAAGCATCGAATTCCCGTTCATTGATCTCCTCTCTGATGATAAAACCCCCTTCCGCTGGGTCCCAGACATGTTCCTCACCTCCACAAACGAAGTCGGCATCAACGGGTCGCGCGCATACGGCGGAGAAGTCTACCCAGCTACCTTCGAGCCCGCATGCGATGCATATGCACCCATAACCTCAAGCAAGGACGGGTCTACAACATATAGTACCAACGCTGCTAGTGCTTCGTTGAAAGCCATCTTCACCCTTGTGAATGCTCAAAAGCAGGCCCAACTCCCGGCATTGTTCTTCAAGAAAGTCGTCAACCAACCTGTTTTCGGTGATGGCAAATCCTGCAATTCGCAATTGAGGATATTTAACACCTCTCTCTCCACAGGCGCCTACGCACCCAAAGCCATCAGCGCGAACATTCGCGTCACAATGCCCACAATCTTTACTCAAGCACCGAGAGGGGAGATGTTCTGGGATGAGGCTGCAGGCATGCAAGTCGATACACCGTTTATCGAGCAAAATCTTGTTTCGTGCGAAGGCTTCAGAGGATATATTTGGGAGGATGACAGTCCTGTCAAAGAGGAAGAGGGGTCGAGGACGATGGAGGAGGAGGCTTGGGGAGAGAGAAATCAGAACGCTGCTATGCAGAGTCGTGCGCCTACGTTCGATACCATGTTGGCAGATTATCCCGTTTCGCCGGCAAATAAGCAGTTGACGATGTAGACGGATTTCTAGGGACGAAAATACCTCGTGGACCTGAGAGGGGAATCAGTTATACCCAGGCGTTTGAATAGAATAATTGGAATTATATTGGCCATGAGAGGATGAGTTATAAACATGGATACTGAGATTGTACTGCTAATGATTTTCAATGATGATCGCTAAAACCATACCCCGCTAACAAATTTCTTGTAGTGTGATCTACCCATCCATCCTCCATCTACCATCTCAGTCAGGTATCTTTCTTCCGACAAATTAAACCAACGTAAATATATGTCCAGCCCAAATTCCAGATCCCCAAGAACCCATCATCATAAATCATAAATGTAAGTAGATATCAACGAGGAAAATAGTAAAGCCAAATTCAAACCCAGATCCAGATGCAGATCCAGCCTCACGACTCCAACCTCTCCTCCGGTAAAGATGGGGCAGAAGAAGGAGATAAACACGCCTCGGAATCCCTCAATGGCGAAGCATCAACATCAACACCATGATCATGACCATGATCACGACCAACATCAACTCTCTTCCCAACAGGCGCTTCCTCCACATCCCCCTGCGCTTTCCTCTTCGAACAAGCTGTAACAGGCACACCCACATTCACCGCACCACTCAGCCCCGTCCCCACGGCGCCTCCACTTTGCGCCTGCATCTGACTCTGACTCTGAGTCTGCTGCATCCTCCCCGCCGCCGTCGCAGCCCTCATCGCCACACCGGCACCAGCACCAGCACCCATAACCGTCCCAACCACATTCCTCTGTCCCACAACCGTAACCCCACAATTAAAACTGATATTAACATTCATATTTCCCCCCCATGTCCTTTCCCTTTCCCCTCCCCACCCCGCCTCTTCCATCGTCGTCGAGGCCGAGGCCGTGCTTCGTTGCTGCACGGAAGAAACTATACAAGCCGCCATTCTGGTGAATTCTTGGGTTGTGGGGAGGGAGAGGATATTTCCGTGGCCGTGGATGGAGATTGGGGTTGAGAGGGTTATGTTTGTTGTTTGGTTGGTTTTGGGTTGGGTTTGTGCGGTTGGTGAGGGGGGGGAGGGGTGGTCTGAGTCTTCTTCTTCTTCTTCTTCTTCCTCCTCCTCTAGGGGCTGGGTGGGGTTTTGGGGGAAGTATTGGGTTGAGGGGAAGAAATGGGCGAGGTTTGTTGGGGGGGTGTAGGGGGGTGGTGGGATTGTTGGGGGTGGGTCTGTCGTTGTTGTCGCTGTTGTTGTTGTGGCTGGGTTTCTTGGGGTTTGAGTTGAGAGCGGGATTTGGAGTGTTGACATTTTGTTGATAATCTCGGTTTAGATGGAGTAGATTTTTTTTCCTTTTTGGTAGACGAGATGGGATGGGATGGAGGGTGATTGTAACAGAGTATTCGAAACAGGAGTGTTATAATGGTCTGGTCTGGTCTGGTCTGAGAGAACAAGACGAGACGAGCCAGAAGAGGACAGACTTCTATCAAGTAGTAAAAATCGACCGTGTGGTACAAGTAAATCAACCAGCGAGAATGGCAGTGAGAATGGAAGATCCAGTATCTCCAAAATCAAAAGGGAGTAAACACGCCTTTATACCAACAAGAAATCACCCATTGCCCAGTCACAATAGCAACCTTCCCAGCCCCGTCCTGTGCCCCTGAATAAGAAAAAACTAAAATCGACAATAACCAATGCGCCTATTGTTTCATGGGTACACTTCCTATTGTCGAGGCAGGGGGATGTTTTTCTATTGTCGAAATCCTATTGTTGTCTTAGCGTGAGATTTTCTATTGTCGGTAGCAACGCCAATTAGATGTTGGTGTTAAAAGTGGGGCATACTGTTATTTTGCAGGGGACTCGGAATTCTCGAGGAGGCCCGTGTGAAGGATCGCGATTTTTTGTAACCTCTTTTCTTTTCTTTTCTTTTCCGCGAGGTGATTGTTTTGCGGAGATTTTGTGGATGGGAAGGAAATGGGTTTTGTAGGTTGTTGTGATGGGTTCGGGGTGAGGTCATGAATGATTGATTGAGGTGACTGATTAGAGAGCCTGAACGTGGCAGGGATGATTTTCCACTTTGCATTCCGTTAGGTAGCCTTCGCTATACTAACAAGTTGCGGATACCTTGGGGATATGTTTGAATGAAGTGATCCTGATTCAATGGGAAGATTGAGCCATGGAGTTGAATCGCACCGAGCCTCCGCGTTCCTGCAAAGATCGTGTTTGCTGTATGAGAGGCGGCTTCGACGACTCGTAGCAGCTAGGCTTTCTCAAAATTTTGATAGGCAGTAGGTAGCGAGGCACATATTTACAAAGGGAAAGGCTTAAGTTGAGCGAGAACGGGGATTGAAACAACGAGTATTTGCGTCGTGATATCTCAACATTATATAAGCTAGATTGCTCGAGAAGCCGAACTAGCTACCTACAACTAGTACCTCTCCCTCTGATATCAGCACGTGCTTGTCTTCTACCCATGTTTACTATGCTTGAATATTCGTCAGCACAGAGTTGACTGATATGTTCACTGGTGATGATGAACGTTACAACCTATAGAACGACCTGTCGCGAGCGTAAGTGCTAGTGCTGAAATTGGGGCCTCTGCTTCGACGCCTCCGTATGCCAAGCTCACTCGTGCGGGAGGAAAGGAGAGTGTCAACGCCATATCGCGCTATTTGGGGCCATGGTGTTCGCTATTGCTCTGTAAATGATGTTCTGGGGTTCCTCATAAGGATCGGATCCATGATCTAGTGGAGGGATGGCAGCATTGGGTTCGTGTCTCGCGTTTTGTTTGTCAACGACAGTCAACATATCATGTATGTGTCTCCCAGACTTTTGAGTAGATCGGGACGAGCTTTCTTGAAGTCTTCGCTCAGTTTGAAGGACGGAACATATTTACGATGAGAAAAGTGCAAGCCTCACGATCCTTGGGCTGATCCTCCACACAATTAACACAAGCGGAAACGCGTGGCTAGAAACGGAAAGACGCGCACTCCGCAAGCGGAATGCCACCGCGTCTCTCCTCACCCAAGTCCTAGCTCTCCAGTTCCATGACATCAAACCGTCAATAAAGACACCATGCAGAGCCGCGAGGCCGATGCTGGCCAACAAAGCGAACAATCTAACAGATCTACTCCCCTCGACCCAAATAAGATACCCCCAAACCATCCTCCAAGTCGAATAAAGACGCTTTTCAGGAAACTCTCTGGCAAGACGACGAAGCTGCCCCCTACTTCTGTGAGACTGACTGAGAGGAATCTTACTGAGTATTTCAATCCGGAGTATAATCCCGAAGTTGTCATTGGCGAGCAACATGCCTACTTCAAGCTTCAAGACCGAAGAAAAGTATCAATACCAGAATGGATTCGCGACTTACCATGAGTTTGTTGTTCGCTGGGAAATATATTTGAGGTTTCGACACTAACGTCGTGCAGGACTGAGGCCATAGAAGGAGCCCTTCCTGTGGGTCAGAACTCTCCACAACAACCAGCTTACGGTCTCTATGCCGAGAAGCTTTCTGGTACCGCCTTTACAGCCCCACGAGCTGAGAACCTGCAATCATGGCTATATCGAATCCTCCCTGCCTCAGCACATTCCCCCTTTGAGGCTCGTGAGTCCACGACCTATAATACGAATCCCGAATCAAAACCACATGAGAAGATCTACCAGATCCCCAATCAGCTACGATGGGATCCCTTCGACATCGACGAGACGGTGGATTGGGTACATTCCCTCCACCTAGTTGCAGGTGCAGGAGATCCTACGATGAAATCAGGAGTTGGATACTACATTTTTGCAGCGGGAAAGGATATGGATCCTCGTGAGGCATTCTACTCGGCTGACGGCGACTTCTTAATAGTCCTTCAGCACGGTGTCCTAGACATCCAAACCGAACTCGGCAAAATCCTCGTCCGTCCAAACGAGATCTGTGTCATCCCACGCGGTATCCGCTACCGCGTTACACTCCCCGAAGGCCCAGTACGAGGCTATATCCTAGAACTCTACCAAGGCCATTTCCAACTCCCAGAACTTGGTCCCATAGGTTCAAACTGTCTAGCGAACATACGCGATTTTCAAGCTCCCACCGCCCACTTTGACGAAGACACAACAAACACCTACACCCTTCTAAGCAAATTCTCAGGCCACCTCTTCGCCGCAAAACAGAACCACACACCCTTCGACATCGTCGCTTGGCACGGGAATTACTACCCCTACAAATACGACCTAGGCCGCTTCAACACAATCGGCAGTATAAGTTTCGACCACCCCGACCCCTCCATCTTCACCGTCCTCACCGCGCCCTCGGAACGCCTCGGAACAGCAATAGCAGATTTCGTAATCTTCCCCCCACGCTGGCTCGTTGCGGAAAATACATTCCGTCCACCTTGGTACCACCGCAACACCATGTCCGAATTCATGGGTCTTATCGGTGGCGTCTACGACGCAAAAACAGGTGGTGGCTTTCAACCCGCCGGAGCAAGTCTACACAATGTGATGAGTGCGCATGGGCCTGATGCGAATACGTATGACAAAGCCAGTACGGTGGAACTGCAACCGCAAAAAGTGGGCGAGGGGAGCATGGCGTTTATGTTTGAGAGTTGTCTCATGGTTGGTGTGACGGAATGGGGTTTGAACAAGTGTAGAAAGTTGCAGGATGATTACAACGCGGAGAGTTGGGAGGGCATTGCGCCGAAATTCAGAAGGCCTGATGTCAAGGCGAATGGAGTGAAGGGGGGAAACCTGAGTATCGAGGTTGGTGAAGCGGATGGGAAGCAGAATCCGCATTATACTTGATCCTGTGATATGTCCCGCTGATGGGATTACTTGCATGTTGGATGGGAAAGAATTACCTATTGTATAGACAGGTCACTCTAGTGTCGGATTTACCGTTTAGCTCTGCAATCGTATACTTCATCAACTTGTTGAGTATAGCAGCTTCAAACAGCCTCAGAACAATCTCGGGATAGAAGAGCTAGTTGAAATCCTGGTACTGGGAATTCAAACCCGAGATAATTCAAACCCAGAACTAATATTCAAGTCAATCCTAGAAATTCAAAAAAGTTAAAAAAATCTTACAAAAACAGCTTTATTCAAAATCCTGCAATAGTATAATATAAAAGTTCCCAAGAAAAAAGGTCAAACACAAAACCAAATCAGAAAGGAATAATTACTTTCTCCACATCAATACTCTAAAAAATCTATCTACCAAACCCGCACCAAAAGAAATTTAATTCTTCCTAATCTCTTTTCGCAGCTAGGAAGAAAAGAAAATGAGTACCACCAGCACCTCATCTTCTCAGCCTACATGAACAAGTCTGCCAAATCCAGCGAGGCACCAGTCAACTTAGTCTTATCAACCGGAAGAATCTCCAAGCCAATCAGATCGAGCGCATTACCAGTAGGCTTACCCTGAGCGACTGCAACCGAATGTGCCTGATAACGATGTTGTTCAGGCCGCTTTGGCTTCCTCTCAGCGACAATCATGTTCTTCTTTTCCCCACCTAAACCGCCATCGAGGACCTTCTTGCCTGGTATTACAGCTTTTCCTTTGTTGCCGTTAAGACGTGGATTGAACGGGTTGCGACCACTGCCGTTTTCCTTCTGTTTGACGGGTGATTTGACAGGTGGGGGAGGGGATCCCTCTCCATGAATGATCTTTTCCACGACATTGACAGCATCGAGCATATTCTTGTAGCCTGATCCGACCTCAAATTGAGTACCCTCCACATTCTGCCAATTATCGATATGTTCCCCAGCGGGAGGGAAGAACTGCCATTCAGCTGGCTCCCAGTTGGCTTGCATGCCGATTTCCAGGCATTGATGGTCGCTGAACAGTGTGTCCCAGCTAGGATGCCGGAGCTGTACGCCCCAGCGTTGCTCGTTCTCAGGAAAGAGTGTATGCTTGCGCAAGCCCGACATTTGAAATGAGAACAGCTCGACGTGGTAGCCACGGCCTGGGCCTTCGGAGATCTCGAAGTTGTATGATTTACGCTGCTCCAGAAAAAGCAGATGTACGCCAGTTTTGCCATTGTTCTCGTCGAAGTCAAACATAAGACGGTCTTTGACGTTCGACTTGACATTCTCGGGAATCACGGAAATGTTTTTGAGGAATCGCTCGTACAGACTCCATCCAGGTAGCTTTGCCTTTTGCGATTCGGTGACAAAGACGCCTGCTATTACAGAAATGCCAGTAGAAGTATGGCTAGCAAGTAGTCAGTATCGTGATCGTGAACGAGAAGAATTGAACATACCTATGCTTGAGATCGACCAGCTTGATGTCAACCATCTTTTTCTCGTGCTCATCGTCGCTCTCCAAGATTTCCCACTGGTGAGTATCAAGGTTGTATTCGCCGTATCCATTCTCTACGAAGACTGCTTTGAGGCGCAGTGCTTCTGCCGAGATCCATGGGCTCTTCATCTTGAAGATCGCAGTACAGTGAGGATAGACCGCATGACCGGGGTCATAGTCTTTGTATGCTAAACTATGACCGGTGTCAAGGAAACGGCCCAAAAGCGTCGTTTCAGTCTGAAGATCGCCGAGCCTTGAAATGGTTAGTAGTGGTCTGCTACTGGTATAGCAGGACACTTACTCTGTAGTCATATATCCTTGAATACCATCGCCTTCGGCATTGCGTTCCTCGACCATATCCTCGAAATCATGGAGGCCGTGCTCGTTCTCGTCACATCTGTATGTCTCAAAAGCACAAGTTCCGATCAATATCCGCATCTTCAAGTAGCCTTGCCAGCAATGGAGCCGCTCCAGCATTGTCGTAAGCCATACATCGATGTACTGAATGTTCAGACTGGTGAGGTTTTTGTTGCCCATGAGGATGGAACCGGTGTCTAGTTCTGCAAGCGAGTGAATGTCGCTTCTCTCTGCCGGCAAAAAGTCGGGTTCGAAGCCCGACACCTTCTTCAACTGCATGATGTGATCGTCTCTAGCAGATATACGTCCATACAGACGGGGCGCAGGGTAAGTTTGGTGCTTAATGACGTGCGCATTGTAATCGAGTGGAAATGCAACGGGCTTCACCAAGAAGTGCTCTGGTGCTTCGATTTTGCGGCCGTTGATCTGCTTGTCCAAATTGTTGAGCCGTCCCACTGCCTGGTTGATGAGCTCTCTGTTGTTGCCGCACAGAAAGAAGCCTTGGCCAAGTCTGGACCCGTCTGCTGCGCCACCATACTCGACACCGAGGACAGGTAGTTCGGTCATATAGATGATATGACATTGGCTATCCATCCGGATTGGGTCAAGGGCCTCCATAAACGATCCGAGAATCTTGGTGTCGTTCATCCAGTCGCAACGCTGGTACTTGAGTACACTCGCGTGCTTGAAACTCTTTCCTGAAATTGCTCTCGTGTCAGGGTCGGCACGGAAATTTTTTCTACGCTCGGCGAATGCGGCTTTGCGGAGGGCTAGCTCATCCTTAGTCGGATTGTAGCTATTGACGTGTGGAAAGGCGACGGTCTTCCTAATCGCTTTGTCACGGGCGTATGACCATGCTCGCAACTGGCCTATGGCGTCCGCACACTGATTTCTGTTGCCAAAGATTTTGACACCCATGGTGTCCCGCACAGCCTCTGGTGTCAACTTACAGCCCGTTGCTTTGGCGATGGCTTCAAATTCTGCGGTGTCTGACACGTTCTTGAACGCATCAAACCCGTGAGGGAAGCGGAAGGTGGCGTCGGGCGCCTTCTGTTCGCGAAAGGCCGTGCGGTTCGCCATCGTTGGTGGAGGTGTGGAGGAGGTGTGGGGGAGGGAGAAGTTCAAGTTGTTTGTTGAGCGAAGGGGCGGAAGGGCATCACGTGACCATAGAGGACAAGATTCGTCCTCGAACTTGCGCTATGCAGAGGTCAGCAGAGATCCCATGGGGAAGTTGAAAGGATAGTTACACACGTGTGGAAGTGGTTTGCAAATGCAAACCAGGCCCTTCTTCCTGTCCTCGTGGTATTGAGGACAATTTCGGTATAACTAGAAGCATATGAATATGACTGCTCGGAGAACAGAGTAGGCGTTGATATCATACGTGTCCCTTCTTCTCACACCAGTAGCAAGGCCTTGGGCCTTTGGCAGCCCCACGTCCGCGTCCAGTCATGGTGGTTGGAGATCTGCAATACTGTAAGCAACTGTTCACATCTCGGACAGCGCGAGAGCTTCTGATCAAACGGCGGGAACGACTTACGATGGAAGCTTCGAATGTGTGTGGTGCTGAGGTGAAGTAGCGAAGCAGATTTTGTTGTCAAAGATCTTGGTGGCCCCTGCCACTTAGCTTCAGGCCACAACATTTGTGAAGGCTAATCCGCCAGCAGTATTACCAACCACATCTACCCTCAAATAAAGCTATTGCAACACCTTTAGCGACGACGACATTATCACTCTACAGCATCCAGATTCAGAGGAGATGCTCAATCCCTTCGAAAGACTGTTTGGTGTTTGACTGCTCAAAGCAATCCACGTTTTCCAAACCTCAAGCACAAAGCCCGCAGACCGTACTGCGCCTGAACAAGCAGCACAGTCCGTATCCAGTTCTCGCGACGTTCAGGCCTTCCACAACGAATTCCTCATACACACAGTACACCTCCGAGGCGATGGACGTTTCCGCCAGCAGACATAGACCGCATGCCCGCCGAACGACTCCTCAAACCTGACAACCTCTACGATGCGTGCGATACCCGCTTCGAGAGCTGACCGCGTGTCTACGCATCTCGATACAGCGAATGTTGAACGGACAGAGCGAGCGATTCCAGCTTTCGCCAGGCGATGATAATCATCAAATTTGAAGGCAATAGAATCTCGAGATTGGCATCCACTTGGACAAGATTGTGAGAATCTCTAAGGCATTACAGCCTGTCATCATGCCTCTTATGAGAAGAGATCATGCTCTTATGAGAGTAGATCATGCTCTTCTTTCACGTCAAATTGTGCGCACATTCTTCGGATTGCTTCTTACACTTCCATGCTCTTGTCCTTCCGCAATTTCCTGGTTCGAAGTTTCTGACTCTTGGCTTGTCCATACACCATCCTTCTCTGTCTTTGCCTTGGTTGATTCTCTCTATATTCGTCACATTTCCAGGCATAAAAGAGTTCATCTGGATATTTGGAAGATGATAGTGTTCGAAAAGATACCCCAGTTTTGCTTTGCAGTCTCATCTTACGCAAGAATGATTCTCTTTCGGACGGCATGGTTTGAATTCATTTCTCTGCCATGTCTTGCCAGAACCCGTCAAAACATTTTTGGATTCCTGGCAGGTCTTTGGTTTCACCAAAAAACTGCTATTTCCATTGGAAGCTTAGAAGCTGGTTTTTCGAGCGGTCTTGTATCATCATCAGGCCTGCCATAGAACAGTTCATCCTTGCAAGATGGCGATACGTATTTCGACAGGATCATTGGCTTCCGTTTGGTTTTCGATGACCCCAGCCCTTTCTCAACCCTTTGTGGCTGTCCCAATCGAGAACAGTTATCGCGGTGTGTCTATTCATCTTCAGCCTTGGTGTTATCTGATCATCGCTGTTTGCTGCCACTCCAAGTCATTCAGCGATAGCTTCGAAAGGTAAGATGATCATGAGGACTCAGATCTGTTTGGGATTGTTGTTGATTGATGTCGATGCCATCAAGGAGCGGTCCTGTGGATTGTAGGTGGTGGCATCTTGGGAGGCCACCGAAGGCAGATGATAGGCCTCGACGTCTGCTGTTGGTCCGCCGAGGAGAGCGACTGCGAGCGAGCTGGTCATCTTCCTTGAAAATAATCTCGCATCCAATCATCAAGACTCGGGACGTGCTCGAGATTCTTGTTGTTGGTTGATGTCGATGTTGTTGTCATTTTCTTGCCTGACAAGTGGCATCGTAATTCCGCACTGGCAGCAAGAGAGATGAGTGGTTAGCTCGAGGGCTTCTTGTATCCTAGACTTAGGTTGATGCTAGTACTGCGCACCCGACCATCCCCAAGGAGGTAGTCCCAGGACTCCTTCCCTGGTCAATAGCTCCCCTTCCGTCCAAGTTCAAGGGACCTACCTGGCTGCGTGTCGATTAGTCGCTCCATCGGACTAGGGTTCGAGAGCTAAGGACAGACGTGGTTCCAACCCTGACTCCTGAGCGATGTAGACATTCGCAAAGTCTCGTTCTGATGGTGTTTGTGGTTGCTTTTGTCGTTGTCCTTGAGGTTGAGATTGGGTTGCACGAGCTCTGTGGTACGCCGAAACCCAAATTAGTTCTACCGCGGTGACGCATTACTACCTTGCTCTCAATGCCATCTCAACGGTTATGCATCTTCGCTGCTCTACCATAGCAGGAGCCGCAGGAAGTAGTAGAAGGTGGATGCCCAAAGAGATGCGGAGGTGGACAGGGAGGGATGGTGCTCCAAGACACACAGGCGACGTCAGGCAGTCGAGAAGTATATATAGCAGCAGTCCCCCTCAGGCAGGATAGGGCGATGTAGGAGGCCGCCAACTAGATGATAGGATGGTCTTCTTGTTGTGTCTGTTTGTGAACGCTTGGTATGCGAAGACGAAGTTGAATTGGGATCGAGGCGCTCGGTTAGACCTGGATCGCATGCAGGCATCATTGGTCTCATCTGTCCTAGTCACTTTCTTACTCTGTTCACAAACAACAAAAGTCATGGCAATGGAATCGAAGAAAGATATGGCTCTCTTCGGAGGCAGCGAGTGAGTTCACCGTCTGGGAGAGCTGGAGCGATGCACTGATTGGTTCTGCAGAAAGTGGAACGCGGACGATTGGACATCCAGCGATGATCGTGTCCGCGGAGGCAAGTCACAGGTAGGAATATATGTGCAACAACTGCAGTGACTCCACGGTTACACCTAGGGACTGATTGCAGAAATCTAGTCTTACCTGGAATGTTCGCCCGAGAATCCGGTGGCTAGGTTCTATGGCAACCTGGATGTCACGACTCTGGGAGGAGCTGGCTTTGCGAGTCAAAGGACGCGGAAAGAGGTAGCATGGGATCTCTCAGCATACGAGGGCATCAAATTGGTTGTCACCAAGTCAGACAGTCAGTTCTCTCAGGTTCCCTCTCCACCAATGTCTAATTAACATGCACAGGCAAACATTATACCTTCAACGTCAAGGACACTCTGCTGCCGTTAGACCCAGACACTGGCCGGGAACAGTCGACAGTATCATACGAGTATGATTTCCAGATAGCCGAGAATGCCACCGTAACCAAGAAGAGCGAGTTCTTCATCCCATGGAAGTCGTTCAACGCGACCTATAGAGGCAGAGCGAAAGAAGACGCACCACCGCTTAATACCACAAGCATCAAGCAATTGAGCATCATGATGAGAAGCTTCTTTGGAACACAGGAGGGAGCCTTCTCTTTGTCAATGGAATCCATTTCAGCATCGAATTCGAGGACGGAGGAGACATATGCAATTGGAGGCAGCAACGAAAAGCGCGGTATTCCCATCCATGATTCCAGAGTCTATAACGGTGCCTTGCCCTCGACGATGAAATCGGCGCTCCTGTTGTGCTTCGGAGTTTGCGCCGTTGGGGCCACGATATATTATTTTTCTTCGAGGAAACAGATGAAAGGCTTTTCCACCAGGTTCTGGAAGTAGTGGGTGTGGATACCACTTCCCGACTCCGAGTCTTGTTCAAAGGTTGTGTCTTCGGTACCGAGGCAGAGCTTGAAATAGCATTCCAGGGGATCAATCGCGCAGGTTTTTCTCCAAAAAGTCATATTATGTCGCCCCACTCCACGATAACAGACTCCACAAGAATCGTGTGCCTGCGATGATAACATAGAAATGGATCCACTTCGGGATGGCAAACCCACCCTGAATCTTCAACCTCGGCACATCTACACGTGGCGTCGCGACGGAGTGGATCCCCATGCGCGCTTACCAAATCACCCAACAGTACGAAGAATTGGACAAGAGGCGTAACGTTCCTCCGACTACAACCTAAAGCAGGCTAGAAACCGCCTATACCGCCTGAAGTTATGTAAGCTATACCGCCTGAAGCTGTGTAATATTTGGGCCAAAGCGGGAGTCGGCACGGTTTGGCGTTTTTCTTCGGCGGGATCCAACCGCATTAGGTGGGGTCGGAGCTGTGACGTCTTGCCGATGATGCGTAGACGAAATCTCCCTTTGACGAGAATTTTGGTGGAACCTTAACCGCATTTTCGGAAGCTTCTGACCCATTTCCAGGTTCAATTCTTCCTCTATTTCCGTTTATTGTAATCATGGACAACGGGAGATATATAGGTGGATGCATAAGCTCCCCTTCGCAATCTCATTACTTTCGCACGAGTTTCAGCCTTTCCGTTGACTTTGTCAATACTTCAGACTATTGAGCCAAGCTACGGAGGCTTTTGACTAGCTATTGTGAAGCCTTCGATAT
Source organism: Venturia aucupariae (assembly GCA_003693225.1). Taxonomy (NCBI): domain Eukaryota; kingdom Fungi; phylum Ascomycota; class Dothideomycetes; order Venturiales; family Venturiaceae; genus Venturia; species Venturia aucupariae. The sequence continues at coordinate 21,604 of QWZN01000164.1, read as the reverse complement.
ATCGGAGCATCGACATCATCGTTTCCAATTATTCAAAATTCTGACCATTGTCACTTCCTCCTCCCATCACACCTGTCACACCTACAATCACCCTGCCCACTACAATCACCCTGCCCACCACCTTCAACAAACACCGACATCTCGCAATGGCAAACGAGAAAACTCCCTCGGGAGACACTGAATCGGCCGGCGGCAGCACAAAAATGATCCCACACTGGTGATACCATCCAACCCTCTGTCACTTCAGTCACCTACTAACAAAAACCCCAGGCGCATGATCCTCCAACAAGGCGTCCTCACACCTGCCATCGAAAACCACCCGTACTCCGGCTCTGGCACAGAATCCGACCCCTACAGCGTCGACTGGCTCGAAAACGACCCCCGAAATCCAATGCTCTTCCCATACTGGTACAAATGGCTCCTTATATTAACAATGGCCTTCGCCACCCTGGCCGTCTCCCTCTGTTCCTCGGCCTTTGCAGGCGGCCTCTCCCAACTCATCCGCGAATTCCACTCGTCCCGGGAAGTAGCCACTTTGGGACTGAGTTTGTTTGTGCTTGGATTTGCCGTCGGACCGCTCTTTTGGGCGCCGATGAGTGAGTTGTTTGGACGGCAGTGGCTTTATTTTGCGACTTTTGCGGCGTTTACGGCGTTTAATGCTGGTGTGCCTGGGGCGAAAAACATGTGGACTGTCCTCGTTCTCAGATTCTTCGCTGGATCTTTTGGGTCTTCGCCTTTGACCAATGCTGGCGGTGTCATCGCCGATTGTTTCCCTGCGCGGCAACGAGGTCTTGCTACTTCGGTCTTCGCTGGAGCGCCCTTCCTTGGACCCGCCCTTGGACCGATCATAGGAGGATTTCTCGGTCAAGCAGGAGGATGGCGTTGGTTGACTGGTTTCCTGGCTGCCTTTTCGGGATTATGTTGGATCCTGGGATCACTTCTCGTGCCAGAAACATACTCTCCCGTCCTGCTCCGCAAACGCGCAGCAGCTCTCTCCAAAAAGACAGGAAAAGTCTATGAATCCAAACTCGACATTGAGCGCGGCAAAGTCACCATTGGCGACGCATTCAAAACAGCCCTTTCACGACCATGGATCCTCCTCTTCAAAGAACCAATCGTCTTCATCCTCTCCATCTACATGGCCATCATCTACGGCACATTGTACATGCTCTTCGGCGCCTATCCAATTGTGTACCAACAAGGACGTGGATGGAGTCAAGGAATTGGTGGTCTGGCTTTTATTGGAGTACTGATTGGTATGATCATTGCCGTCACCTACTCTTGCTCCTTCGACAACAACCGATATCAGAAAGTCGTAGATGATGCAGGTGGTTTCGCACCACCAGAAGCGCGGTTACCACCAGCGATTATAGGAGGCGTAGCTTTGACAATCGGTCTCTTCTGGTTTGCATGGACGAACTCCCCGTTGCTTCCATGGGCTGCGTCAATGGCTGCAGGTATACCCTTCGGTTTTGGCATGGTTCTTGTGTTCCTCGCAATCCTGGTAAGCCTTCCTAATTCAACTCTCTCTCCATCAAGACCCTAACTAACCGTCTCTCCTTTTTGTAGAACTACCTAATAGACGCCTACGCCATCTTCGCCGCCTCAGTGCTCGCCGCCAACTCCGTTCTCAGGTCCTGTTTCGGTGCCGCCTTCCCCCTCTTCACAACACAAATGTACCACCGTCTCGGTATCCATTGGGCCTCTTCCATCCCTGCTTTCTTAGCTCTGGCATGTGTTCCTTTCCCTTTTTTGTTTTACAAGTATGGGAAGAGCATTAGGTTGAAGTGTAAATATGCTGCCGAGAGCGAGGCGTTCATGAAGAAGATTCGCGGGGAGCAGGAGGATGATGCCACTTCTGGGGAAGAGGAAGGGGACGACAAGAGTGAAAACGTGGATCACGAAAAGGAGAAGGAACAAGAAGACTTTGAAGAAAAGAAGGCACGGGAAACGGCAAGAATGAACAGGGAAGCAGAGGAAGAACGTGAGGCGATTGATTACTCATACGAAGAACCGGACGTCGAACATGGAGGGAGTCGTCAACCTCGGTTTTCAAGGATCAAAACTGCGACGGAGACGCCGAGGGAATATGACTCCAATCCTTATGATATTGATCGGGTTAATACGAGGGAGTCTTTTGGGAAGACGAGGAGTCGATCTGTCACTGGGAGTTCGTTGAGGAAAACGAGGAGTGGGATGAGTTTTCGGAGATAGAGGTAATGGCTTTCCTGGAGTGGGCTGAAGGGGGGTTTGGTTTTGATTGCACTGATACTGATAATGGGATTTTTTCTTATCTTGTGAATGGTTAGCGATGGTGTTTTTTGGGGGGTGGGGCGTTCAGTTTGTCTGTATCCTTTTTTAGAGTACCCTATTGTCTATTTGAATACTTTATACTCTGTTGTAATTTTGTTACTACTTTTTTTGCGTTGTTGTCTTGGGTTTTGATTTTGGGTTTGATTTGACTATAGAGTAGAGTTGGATTACTACTGTTTACTTACTTATAGACCTATAGTTATAAATATTCACAACTAACCTCGCTATTTGAACCTTTGATACGTCGTTATTAGCTATAGTATATTTGAAAATCAGTAACGTATTTAGAAGTTGGGGAAATACGGGGATGGGTAGGGTTCTTAAGAAGGAAGGTACCTCGTATCATTATTATTCCTCGCACTTGGTGAGGTTATTGTTTATTCCATTGAGAGCTTTGGGGGATGGCTGCTTAGGTATGTAATTGATCTTTTTTGTTTATCCTTTGATTGTTCGTACATGTATGCTTTTGGGTATCATGATTTTGCTATGCCATGCCACGCCTATATCCGACTCCCATAGAGCCCCAATTCAATGTACACAGTAACCTCACATCCCCACCTAATATCCCATCCCATCCCATTCCATCCCATCCTCTCCCAATATCCCATCCCATCCCTTCCACTTATCTACCAACCTATTCCATCCCCCCACCCTCCCCCTCCCCCTCCAAAATCCTCGCCCTCAACACCTCCTCCACCATCCTCAAATTATCCCCCTTCCCACTAACCAACCCCTCAACCTCCTTAATATTACCACCTAATTCCCGAACTTTACCCTCGTAAAATACCTCCGCTTCTCCTACACTCTTTTCCACGAAAAATCCGGTCCCGATGTCTACTATTACTTTTTCTGAAGTCGTCATTGTGCCGGGGACGTAGAGACTTGATGTTAGGGGGACGAGGATTTGTTTCGGCGAGGAGGTGGTGTTGGTGGTGGTGTTGGTATTCCCAAGTCCCTTTTTCAGAGATAACAGGCAATCGCGGAATTTAGATTGGGCCACGCGGAGGGATTGGAAGGATTGGGTTAGGGTTTGGAGATCGCTGTTCAGTGATGTTTTCAGCTGGTTTAGTTGGGGCTGGGAGAGATCGGTGATTTTTACTGTTGGGTTGGTTAGAAACTTTTTTGGGAGGAGAGCTGTAGGCGGGCTGGGAGGGGAGGGTTACTTTGTTGTGCGCCGGGTGGTGGTGAGGCCATTTTTAGGGTGAAATGTAAGTTATTGAAATCAGATTGGCGAGTTTGGGGGATGCTCTGGAGTGGTTTTTGCGCACGGGTTGGTGGGATGTTGATGTTAGTGTTGATTGCTTTGGTGTGGAGTTGAGCTCCAGAAATGGAATTTGATGTTCTTCTATTTTTGGCTATGCAGAAAGTGTCATGTCAGACATCGGATACTTAGTGCGGCAAAGTTCACTCTCACATCTACGTCCTTGGAGCATACACAACTGTTAGGTCTTATAGACAATATTATTTCTATCTGGCATTACTACATCAAGCATCCGTTCCAGTCTGTCCCGCACTCGCAGGAGCCATCGAAACTCCTACAGCGCCCAACAATAACAGCAATGACAAAAGAAATAAGCTCGCCGCTGATTACCTGGCGGTAGCGAAGAGGGATAACTCAAAATCAAGCGAGTGGCATTGATCGCCATCAGCATGCTTCCACCAAAGAATATAAAAATATGATGTACAATGGTCGACCGGCCTCGAAAATCTATTCTTCTCCCATTACAGCTTCAATGCCTTCAAAATTGCTTGCGCCATGTTCTTATAATGCATCATGTTGCCATCAACCTTCTTGAACTGAATTCCGTGGAGGCTTAATAGTGGGACTTTGACAAGCAGAATCTCAAATCTCAGAATCATGTTGGACCCTGTGTCGTCGCGAACGTGAGTCGAAGTCTCGCCAGGATTGCTGGCTCGACCATGCTTGCGATGTCTTCTTCTCTCTTCTAGCGATTCGTCGCTGTCCTCTGGCGTCTGATCACCTCCGAGTCGTGGACTACGATGGGCGGCGGGAGTGCGAGGGGTTTGCGGTGCTGATCTGAAGTTGTCGCGAAACTCGTCACGATCTCTATCGTTGTTGGCATTGCCTCCCATAAGACCACCGAAGCTGATCTTGCGTCGATGACCAGCGGAAGGAGTAAGATGTGGGCTGTGTGGTGAAGCATCGTTGCGCCTGGTCAGGTCAATGCTTGGTGTTTGTTTGCAAGAGAATCCGTTCTTCATCTCGGTGTACTCGACACCGAGTTGCCTGAGCACTCGAATAATGTCCGCCCGGATGACGGGCAATGGCTTGCTACTGGTTGTGGAGACGCTGAACAATCCTTTCAGAAAAACTGGTTTCATAGTCTCCTCGCTGCGATCAGCACGAGCTTCGGCGACTTCAGCGTCCGTCTCTTCAGGAACATTCTCTTCCTTGGCTTGCTCTCGGCGAAGACGTCGGGCTTGTATGCTCTCACGTCGAGCATGACCGAGAGATTTAGCACGACTGGCTGTACCACGCGCAGGACGGTTCTCATCAGACGCTCCATCAGATGGTACTGGTTGTTTTCCGTTGTTGTAACTCGAGCCGTCCGAGCCGCTGGTCGGTGGTGGCTCGGGTGGCGCGTGGCCCTCAGATGCCCCTCTCTTTGCTAACCGACGTCTGTCAACACTTGAGGATCTTCGTAGGCTCATGAAGCGTTTCGGGAAGCCTTCTCCAGTGGCACTCGGAGGCGTGAGAAGCTCGGGATGTTGACGTTGACTCCCGTTAAGATGGAGTGATGCCGAAGATGGCGGTCCGTCAGACTTCTCTCCTGCCCGCGTTCTTCTAACGCTGAAACTCTTCCGTGGCGGTGGATTCGGCGAGGATCCATCTGGGGGGCTTTGGACATTCACGACGGGAGGATGAGAGACGTGCTCTCGCTCCGAAGGAGCCGAAGGAGGATCTCTTCTCTTTCTGGTGCTAAAGCGGCGGAGCAAACCCGCTGCTGCGCTCTCCTTGCGAACTGTTGTTTGCTCGGCTGGCGAGAGGAGTGCTGGGCTATGAGATCCATCACCACCTGCACCCTGCTGGATGTTTAGTCGCTTCAACTCGTCCGTCACTTCATCCTCGCCATGAGTGCGAGCTCTTGGCCTTGTGCGACCACCAGTTGGAGCTTCCCCAGCCATTTCATATGCATTCGAATTAGTATAGGCGGCTGCAGGTGCAGGTAGATCCGGCATCCTGAGAGGCTTCTCGGCAGGACTTGTTGGCATCGCGAGTGCGCCTGGGTTGGCATCCTGTCTCTCTCTATCCATTTTCTCTCTGACCAAGTAGTAGATGGAGATGAGCGGACTGTAGGCATTGATTGGATCGTCACCAAGCTGGACTGCTTCGTTCGACAAGTTAGTGAGAGTGTCTCGACTGGTCGTGGAATTTCTGCGCTTGTAAAAATCAAATACGCCTCGCTTTCGTTCAGGATCGGCATGGTGTGTGGGATGCCTACGCTGAGCATTCCGAACGACTCTTGAATAGTCTTCTGATTGAATCAATTTGGTGAGTTGATTTGAGATGTATTCTGGTGCTCCAAAGTCAAATCCGTGCATTTTGTGGATAACCTCAGGGTCTAAAGGTAATGTGAGAGGTTCCCGAACAGGCAAACAATTTTCTGGGGGACCAGGAGAACCTTTCGTCATCCAGGTATGGTTCATGATTTCAGTGAGAGTCGCTCGCTGCTTTGGATCTGTAACAAGCATCCGTGAGATTAGATGCTTGCATTCTGCGAAATTATTAGTTGATGTGGATGAGTTTTTATCACAAAATACTAACCAGCTGATAGCCATGGTGGATATTCGACGAATCCCTTCTTGATCTTTGCGTGTAGCTGGGGCATGCTTTGGTCGTCGAACGGAACTTTTCCACAGACAAGCACATACAGTACAATTCCGAAACTCCAGATATCCACCTCAGGCCCGGTGTACTGCTTTGCTTGAAGAAGCTCGGGGGCTGCGAAGTATAGACTTCCACAAAATGTTTTGAGGTGGCTGTGAGGCGCGAATAAATTGCTCAAGCCAAAATCAATGATTTTGATATCCCCCGTTTTGCTGATAAGGATGTTCTCGATTTTGAGGTCTCGATGAACGATACTGTTCCGATGGCAATAATCCAGAGCACTCGCGATTTGACGAGCAAATTTTCTGGCCTGCTTCTCCTTAAGCCGGCCATGAGAAATAATGTAGTCCAGCATCTGACCGCCATTCACGTATTCGAATAGCATGTACCAATGGTGTTGCGTGCGTACGACATCCTTCATCCCACAAATATAAGGATGATTGACCAGACTGACAATGGCAGCTTCACGGGCTGTCCGGACTTCCTTGGAGTGGTCTGCACGTTCTTTGTCTGCCTGGCTTCTATGTTCGTCGGTCGACTGGCGCGGAACGATTTTGATGGCGACCTATATTTGGAATTAGTGGCTGAGACAGGGCATCTGTTCATCAAGAATGTCCATACCTGTTCGCCAGTCTCCAGATTCTTGGCTAGCTTTACTTTTCCCATACTGCCTGCACCTATGGTCTTTCCCAGACCCCACTTGCCTGTCTGTGTGTCGATTGTTGTCCGTCGACGCCCTTGCGAAGGCTGAGGTCTCGCTTGAGTAGGATCCGAGTGTGCTCCATTTGATGGTGGTGGTGGAGCTTGGGCCGTTCCGTCAATTGACGCATAGCGTTCGCTATTGGTGCCTCGAGAGCCCGTTGTACGATGGGTGCCAGCGCGCGTCGAGTCTGTACGAGCCGGGTACTGAGCCCTGTCTCTTTCCTGGTCGTGTGACATACTACGGCGGGCGGACGAAGAAGGCTGGGCGAGATTGCTTTGCTCGAAATCCCGCTGCGCTACATTGCTGAGCCCTGCCGATTGTCCAGAACCACTAGGTCTGTGACCTGAACTTCCCACACGTGTAGATTGTGAACGGTGAGGTCTCTGGGAGTTATCCCCTGGCGGCGTACGATGGGATGAAGTGCGGGCAACTGGAACCGCTGAAGCTGCGCTTGACATGCTGTTGAAGTCACTGTCCAACTCAGCTTACCGCTGCTTGCCGCTACCGCCTTCTGATATCCAGATTCGAAATAGAGGAGATGTCGCTTTCGACACTTGTAGCAGTCTTGTCTAGGCAGGCAATTGAGCGCGGGACAGGCTGTTGGATAAGTCAGCCAATAATTAAAGACGTCCCAATTAAGTTGCAAGAAAGAGTGACGAGGTCGGCGCAACGAAGGAGAGGAAGTCGAGAGCCACTCTGACACGTCAACAAGTACAGATTAACAGCAACTCTTGGAGGTGGGCGGCGACGCCACGCTCGTGCGCGCCCTGCAACCGATATCGTGCTGGTTATGACAGCTCTGGCAGTTCAGTCGTCGCAGCCAGCGTGTGAAGATCCAAAGACCAGAGAGCAGCGTGACATGGCATGCCGAATATAGATATTTCTGAACAGAGAGTTATTCTCACCTTATAAGACAGCAGTGGATCTTGGATGTCGTAGATATAGGGTCCGAATGGCCAACTCAGATGCAAAACGGTACGGCTTCAGGACTCCAAAGAACAACGGAGCGCTTCGTCTGGCGAAGAGGGTAGAGGCAGTGGCAGTGTAGGTCAAGTAAGGGAGGCAGTCGTTCGGCTCGAGGTTTGAGGTTGGCGAGTTGGTGGAGGAGGAGGGAGGGCTTGGCTCAAGTTATGTTGTTGTTTGCCGTAACTCTGGCTGGGTGCTGACGACCTGGTCGCTCGTGAAAGCGCAGGCTTCGTCTGACAATATAAATACAGATGATGCGCATCTGTTCAGTGATATGTCGCAGGTCGCAGCGTCAGGGGACCTAAGTAGTATTAGTTCTAGTCGCATTGGGCAAAGGTGAGAAGGCACGGGAATGCCTGTGGAGAGCCACTGACTGGGCACAAGCGCTTGTACCTCAAAGATCTACCTTAACTCCAATACGTGGCTGAACACAGTGCGATCCTCACTACGATGCGATTGAACAGCTGCTATAAGCTTCCCATACCGCAATCATGGCCAACAAACGTCCGCGCTCTGCGTTTGAAGAGCGTCTTCAGAAGACCGAATCCCCATATGCTTTCTACGGAACTCCCATACCGCCGTTTGATTCTGAAGTGAGGGACGATGGAAGCTATGTCCCAGTTTGGCAGCAGGAAGTCAGAGACGAAAGAGGTAGGAAACGGCTGCACGGAGCATTTACAGGCGGATTCAGCGCTGGGTAAGATTACTCTCCACTTCAAGCAGAAAAAGGACACTCATACAGACAGTTGATTAGGTACTTCAACACAGTTGGATCCAAGGATGGATGGACACCTCAGACCTTTGTGTCCTCTCGGACGAATCGCGCCAAAGCCCAGCAAAAAGCAGAAGATTTCATGGACGATGAGGACATTGCAGATGCAGAAGAAGCCCAGAAATTACAGACGTCCACCGGATTTTCAGGCTTAGGTTCCACCGCAGAAGAAGCATCAAAACGCGATGTCTTCATGGATTTGGCTCTGCCTGCTGGAGACACTATGGGCGTGAAGTTGCTACAACGCATGGGATGGCGACCAGGTCAAGGAGTAGGTCCAAAGATACGGCGCAAGGCACGACTCTCGGAAGAGGAGGGAGGTGGAGGAGTCGCCGACAAGCTGCATCTGTTTGCACCAGAAAATAGCAGAATGATTGGATTTCTCCGGAAGAATGATCAGAAGGGACTAGGCTATACAGGCGAGACTTCACTGTCAAGCCTTACGGATCGCACGGTGGAATCAAAACGAGATGAAGAAGAAGACGACACATTTCTTTTCAAGAAACCAAAGCTTCTCAAAGGGAAAGCCACGGCAAAGAAGGGCGGGTTTGGAATGGGCGTTTTGAACGACACTGGTTCAGACGACGAAGACCCGTACGAAATAGGACCAAAGATATCTTACAATCGAACAATAGGTGGAGACAAAAAGGCCAAAAAGACAGGTGTCATCAAAAACCCACCTGCAAATCCTTTGCTTGCAGCACGTCCAGTTTTCATGTCGAAAAAGGATATAGCTCGCAAGTCAGCTGCGAGTTTTCGAAAATGTCATGATGGACGACTGCCTCTTGACGGTTTCATCTTGACGAGCAGTTCTGCAGAGGCTACGACGACCATCAGATACGCGCCACCCAAGGTTCCAGAAGGTTGGAAGAGCTCCAAAATTGCCTCAAACTCTACTGGTACGAAATGGCAATCTACGGCCGACACGGCAAAAGCTTCCACACTCGATCCAAAAGCCCGTGCTGCTTTGCTTGGCGAGGCCGCCTTACCGGGGAAGTCTGCCTTTGATTTCTTGACCCCTGCTGCTCGAGATCGCCTCGCTACCATTTCTGGCAGAAAAGATCTCCCTCAAGGAAAAGGTGAAGCGGCCCCAGAAGGCTTTCGAAAGTCTGAAGCGGACAAGCAGAAGCACATGTGGAGTCTGGTCCCATCATTGAACAGAGACCTTGCTCTCGGAGCGCTGCAGCGCGGCATCAGCGGTTGGATGCCATATGCCGAAGATGAAGGCAAACGAGCTCGATATCGTTCATTCCTTGAACTCCGTGCTGGGTTGCGAGATGTACTTCCTGAAAGAGCGCCAAATTTTTCCACCGATGATTGGAAAAATGAGCTCAACGAATTTGCGCAAGCTGCTCAGGTTTTTAGGCCAATGACTGGAATGATGGCATCGCGTTTTACCTCTTCATCAAGCACTTTCGAAGGCTCGATGAACCCGGGAGGTAAGGACTCCACGGCGCCGTTACTGAGCAAGCCGACCGCCAAAGCAGAGGATCCAGCAGAAGTAGCAGCAAAGATCGGGATGTATGGTATGATGACACGATCTGTGCAACCCTTCTACCCGACACGGCTGGTGTGCAAACGATTCAATGTTCAGCCGCCATCAAGCGTTCAAGTAGATCCAGGCACTAGCGTTGCAGGAAATGAAGAACGAAAGTCGACTGTTCCGGATATTGTGTCTAAGTCAGCCATGGAACAGATGCTGCAGGAGGCTGCACAACGACGATTCGCATCTGGTGGTACAGCAGGAGGAACGAATGATCAACCCGCCTTTCCTACACATCTGCCAGATGTAGAAGAGAAAGTCGTTGATGTCGAGAGAAATGCAGCGCTGGAGGCGGAGAGACCAGGCGAAGCAGTTTTCCGCGCCATCTTTGGAAGTGATGATGAGGATAACAATTGATAGTGCGACTGGTGGTCGAATCACTCCAACCTTGAACAACAACTAGATACATGCGTAGGTATTGCATTTGCAGTAGATATCTGCATGTCTCAATGCCAAGTCTGATCCTGGAATTGCTTCCGACCTTGTTACAACACTCCACCTCCGCTCATTGTGATCCTCGGTCTCTAACCTTCAATCGACATTTTGCAATTTCGCCTTGCTGCTGGCCGGAACGATCTGGTCTATCACTTCTATTGATCGACTACTCCTCTGCACAGCGTACTGAAACTTGCTCACTGGAAATAGAGGCTCTCGATTTTATCATGGTGCAAAGGTTGGCAGATGCACTTCGGAACGGATCGAGGGACGCGATCAATGGGTCTAGACCAACCATCAGGGGACGGGCTATCTCCACCAACGTCAGACTGTCCCAAGAAACCAACGTTGTCACGTCTGCAGAAATGCGTACTATTCTGCAACTAATGGAGGGGTGAAGCCGTGCCTTGTGGCAAGGGTCTTTTCTCTTCTGCACGAGCTAGTTTTATTTCCGACTTGTATATCAATGCTGTGTGGTCTGTTCCCCTCTCTCTCACTCTCACCACCAATCTCGCACACTGAGACATCTTGCTACAACCAAAACTACCACAATGCCCACTACAACCACCGTCGGCACACCTGGCGCCACAAACCAAAAATTAGGCGGAACCCCCCACATCCACTACTTCGACTTCTTCTCACGCGGCCGCGGCCAAGTCATCCGTCTCCTTTGCGAAGATGCCGGCATCGCCTACACCGACACTCGATATACCTTTGACGAATTCCCCAATCATAAAGATGGTAAATTGGGTGAAATGAATCCGCTTAAAACTGTTCCTGTGGTTGAGCTGAATGGCAAGATCTTAACGCAAAGTTATGCTATTTTGAGGAGTTGGAGTAGACAGCTGGGGGAATATGATGGGAAGACGGAAGAGGAAAGGTATTTTGTAGATGCGGTGGCGGATTTGGGTGCGGATTGTGAGTCCCTCCTGAATCATCTGCTTCCTTGTATAGATGCCGGACCTGGGGCTCTTTCTTATGCTCACTACTTTGTTACCCAATTCCAAACTAACACATCGCTCAGGGCGTACTCTTTTCGTAATAGCTTTCCTTTCTCCAAACAAAGACACCACTTATCCCGAACACTGTAAGACCGACCGCATTCGCTACATATCCGCCATCGAATCCCATCTCAAGTCGAATTCCCTCTCTCAGAAGGGGCCATTCGTGCTCAACGATCGTATCACCTATGCCGATCTCGTGGTCTATCAAGTCATTCACGATGAGGAATTGACGAAGGATGGAAGGGCGGGTTTGAAAGATTATCCCAGGTTGAAGCAGTTGGTAGATGGAGTTGAAGGACGGGAAGGGGTCAAAAATTTCTTGAAAAGTGAGAGGTACAAGGGTTGATTGTGTGGGGAAAGATGGATGGCTGAGATCGAATCATGAAATTCGGAACGAAGGACTACTCAATCAACGAGAGACCGAAGCCAGAGAAAATCTAGTTTTAGCAGGAAATTGAATTGCTTCGACAGCCAGAGCATGGAAGTATGTGCTACCATTGTGAACATTGGTAGAAACCCAAATGGCAAAAGCAAGTGGAAAGTACTAACTCTGAGACGATATGCTGTGTCAGGTGGTACATTCCTTCCTACCAGGTATATCGGCCACATGTCCATGATCACCAGAACGAATAAGGAAAACCACATTTCCGTGACATAGAGAGACAATCGAGACCGAATCTCCGTGATGGCTTGTGTCGTCGTTGAAGATGCACATCATCACAACCCTCCCCAATTCAAAATCCTAAAAATGAATAGAAAGCCAATCAAATGGTAGAATGAAAGCCAGTTACTCGCCGAAAAGAGAATAAGGATGAGGAAGTTTCTGAGCCCGCCCATCGTCACGCTCGATCTGTGCTGAGCGCGCTGTGTGGTCTTCATCCTTTTAGACGCGGCTCTTTTATATACTGCTTCTAATACGGCTCGATCGGGTATTCACGGCCATTCAAGCTCAGCCGATCCCGTCACTGACAGCCGGTGCCGATTATAATGAGGATAGAGTTTCTACACCTCGACGTGAGTATAAAAAACCCCATGTTCCGATGACGTGCACTTATCAGCAATCAATGCGAGCCGCAGTGCATGTGTGGAGAATCCAGGGATATCCAGATGATTCGACTGCGACCAGCTCCTCTCTTCCTTGCTCTTCGCCCTGAACGAGGTAGCTATCTAGAAATTTATCCAAATCCCTTTGTAGAGAAGCTCCTCAATGACGATCACTATCATCATCACATCAAGAGTCAAGATTATTACCATAACTCCATCTTCGATCATGATGAGCCATTGGAAACTACAGACGTGACAGTCTTTCGGAAAGACGAAGAAATCGTGCAGCGATATAGCCAACAGCTTGGCAATCATCCATCATCTGCCAACAAAAAACAAGATATGGGATCTGCTCCATTGAGATATTACCTGTGCTAAAATACACCAAGGTCAGAGAAGCGTTTGTCCCCGATGAGCTGCATCCTAGACGATAGAAGCGAATTACAACTAGAATGACTTCGTCTTTCCTTCATTGCTGCAACCATGAAGCTCTGCAAGTGGAAAGTTTGAACTTGTGGTGTAAGAATCTTCGGTGGGTACAGGCTTTTATACTGATCCAAGTACTGCAGTGATTGGGAATGGGGAGCAACTTGAGTTTGAGCTTCTACCGGTCATGGTGTCATCCGTGCCAATCAGAAATCAGTCTCAAGCAAGAGTAGTCATGAGCCTACTCCTCGTAAAGTCTTTGACAATTGAATGCCATGTCCCGTCTATAAATGTAGTGGTATCTTACATTGGATTGTCGACCTTTCACTGACCTTCTAAATCTCTTCGATCTTCTCACTAACACCACCAAGTGTATTGCTCGCCCATTGGTATGTCCCCAAGAAAATAGATCCGCCCGCCGAGATCCAGAAGATCCTAGGTCCAATCCCAGCAAAGAACGCTCTCGGTCCCGAATCCCTAAGAATCCGATTGACCATTTCCAACGCCCCTACTTTTTCTCTTGAAAGCATAAGCCTTGTTTTAAGCACATCCAGTGGCGTGGTGACTCCCGCCGCAACAGCCCCAGACACCGATCCAAACAAGGCGGATTCCAGCGCCGAAATTTCCGATGACGACTTTTGTGACCTCCTCCATGACTTCAGACCTTCCCAGAGAGGAAATTGTATGACTGTGAATGGTACCTCGCGCATGATTGTAATTGACCAGCCACGATACATTTCTTTCCATACCCCCAGGAAGCCTATGGTCTTATATTGGTATAGAATATGAGTGAGGGCCGAAAGGGAGGTGGGATGTTGCATCGCCTGTGCCCTTTGCTTAATCACTTCCGTTGGCACTCTGACGGCGCACGCTGCGACCTCTCCTGCCGAAGCAGCTGCCATGTGTATCAATGGTTCTCTCCATTGTTCTTCCTTTGCTATGCCTCCCGGTGGGACGTACGCTTTTCCATCGGCAGTGTATTGGACTTTTGGCGTGGGACTCAAATGTCGTTTTAGTGAGTCGTAGGTTACGAAGAAGAGTGCTGCGCCGGGCGCGGAGCCAACAATTGCACTTCCGACACCTCGATAGATTCCTGTGAAGCCACCAGAAGGGAGGAAGCCGGCGGTGGATTGGAGACGGGTTTTGAGGGTATCAATGGGGTAGAGAGAGAGGTCAACCGTTGTGCCTGCGAGAGCTCCGGACTAGGGTTGGGGTCAGTCCGGGCATTTCGTAATCTTCTGAAGGCCAATTACCAGAAGAGATCGCAGGTATGGAGAGTCAGTCCATGGGGAGGTGGACATTGGCGAATAAGTCTTGTCGTGTGCTCATTATGGTGACAGACAATCCAGTTCATTGCGAGAATCGGGGTGATTATCGAGGATGGTCATAGCTCCTTTGCATATCTTTCTTCGTGACCTGTACTAGTATTATCACAACATCGATGACAACTTGTCAATTTAATGGCAAAAGCTCGAGAATGATCATCTCTCAAGCTTTCTGTCCGAAACGATAAATATCAGCCTCCACAATTGGAGAATTGACCAAATTCAACACGGCAATACAATGGTTATCTACCCACGAGACATGATCAGCTATCGTTCTACACGAAAGCTCTGCAAGCACTGAATTCGAGCTCTCATACGACTATTATATTTCCACAAGTTCACGAGAAATCTTTATTGCCGAAAAGATCACCACAATTGCACCCCAGATCCAAACCAGCGATACTTGCATGGTCCGACCTCTGCTTCTTTCCGGCACTTCTGAGGCACTTTGTCCTGGTGAAGAACCTGTAGACCAAGGTCTAATTAAGGATATCTATTTTCTTTATATATGATCTAGATTCAACGTTGTCGGCGTCGTATAACGACCAGTCATTACCTATTTCACGAAACTTGAAAAGACGCCCCTCTGGCCCAATATGACCTGCAACCTCTTGTCCATAGGGATCCGAGGACACGACGGTTTTCTATGCATCAAGCACTTTGATCAACGGATGTTCAATGACTACATCGAGAGGCCTAATGTCCCCTTCGACGGAGGCCTACGACCGAGTTGTGCTGAAAGACTCAGCAAGTGCAGAAGGATGGTCGGTCGCTTGGGAGAGAAAAACTACCCTGACAAGATATACTCTATCAGCAGTCGAAATCTCGAATCCGGCGTGATGCTTCTTCACTCCCCACATCAAGCCAAGAAGTAAATCATGCCGCCAAAGTCCCGCAAGGTACTCATCCTGTGATATGGTCCCAAAGGTTTTCGCAATGCCTGATATAGCCACCAGCTTGTCTTTAGGCTTTATTAAACTTCCCTGGCAGTAGCTATCCAAGGCCTCTTCCCAGGCCTCCAAAGCACTTAGTGAGGATGAGCCTGGAAGTGATGGCCAAATCTTGTCCGAAATTTCCTTTTGATACCTTTCTAAACCCGTCGGATGGACTTCTCATGCTTAGACTCCCTTAAATTCTCAGGTCACTGGCGTGGCGACATGCATAGTTCGTGGACTAAGCAAACGTTCTTGAACCGCCCAGCCTCGTCGATTGAATGGGCTTCTTTCGCGGATATCGCTCCACCGACCGTGAAAACAGAATACTTTATGAGTACCTTGCGGTCCAAGTTTGACCAGCATTTCAATGGGCATGAAGTTTTTAGTGTCTCGGTTCTTAAAAATGCATTGGCCAGGAGCGGTAGCGCCCGATGCAGCCATGGTAAACTTAACAATTCCCGTAGACAGAGGCCCTCGTAGATGATTCCGTGCCCCAATCATCTAGACCACCGTGCAGAATGCAAAGTGAGTCTATCCACAAATCGCAGACACCTGCGCGGCGTGTGAGACTGATAGCATCACGAAAAGTTCGCGATAAACCAGAATATCAATACCACCTGTTAGCTGCTCAAATTTTCTGGAAACAAGACGCGTGTTTGCCGATGCACCCCAAATGTGACTCAACGCGAGACATCGAGGCATTCGGTGTGCGATCTTCTCATATTTTGCCGTGATTACAAGGCGAGGCACCTTTTGCTCGACATCTACCTGACGAGTGGAAAGCCAGTCGGCGTTCAAATTTTCTCCGTATCGAGGATGGGTTGAGCATAAGTAGATGTGACACCATGTCCAGTACCTGTGGTGGGTCCGAGGCTGGGAAGGATATTCACTGGTCGCTGGTAAATCTGTATTGTCTACGAGCATGAGTGAAGCAACGAATGCTACAAGACGTTTCAAGAACTCACCTCCAAGATGAGACGGCGTCTCTACGAATATCAGAGCACTTTCTCCTTCTATGTCCAACTCCCATTCCAGATGCTTTGACAAGAGTGATATCCAATCCAAGATTACAGAGACATCTATTGACAGCTCATCTGAATCACCTTTATCAATCGCGGCCTACTCCAGACCAGAGACCACGTTTCTGGCGTATAGGTGCGCTGCTGGCTATCAAGCCCCATTTGACATTCACCTCCGATTCTGCAACCCAGATCTGGCCAGACCAAGCTGACTTATGTAAGTACCCTGAATTCGTTCCCATCATAATGTATGCCTCAGGCCGCACTTGCTGCTGTCGCTCATGAAGAAGTCTCCTTTTCAGATCGTCAATCTTGCCTTGAATATTAGCATCGCCTAGGTCTCGACCATGTAGGCGGTCTTCCTCAGGCGCTGAATAGTAGGCATTCTCATATGGTCAAAAGCTGTAGTGTATGTATCTTGACCGCTCGAAAAGGGCGTTACAATCAGCATCAAGGTGGTCCGTCTCGCCTTCTAGCTCTTTGAAAAACATGTCGCAGCTTCAGGAAGAGGTCGATGTGACATGAAGTAGCAATTTGATGAAGAAGTGGAGATGTAGAATGTTTACCTATGGTGATCGAAGTTGGGGAGCGGGCAAAAAGGTCAAAGCTTCCCAAGTTTACAGAGGCCGCCGACGCTGATCGAACTCTACACCTTTCACAGCTTTGCTTCTCGGAGCGATTTTCTCTGCTAACGTGCAGAGAGTGTACATCTGCCCGCGATATACCAACCCGTCGGACATGGAGTCTGACCAGTTGGGGACAGTGACGCGCCCGCAGATCAGTTGTATAGCAGAGCAGCCTTGGAATACAACTTCAGCAGCTACACGTTCAGACGCTGGACCAATTTGGGTTCAAACAGCTCGAACAGCACAATGGCAGGCTTTTTTTAATAGTTACAACTCCGATCACATAGCTAATTCTATCAGGACGCCAGACGGAACCTCCTTGATCACAACGGGTGGAGACAACACAATAGAGACCATAATCCTGTACTTCTCCTGCAATCCTGCCCCTCCAACCACTCACGAACAAATAGTGAACAGTCCTGAGGACCTCCTCTCACCAAATTCATTCCACGAACTAAAGCCGTACTCCTCCCTCACAATCCCAGACCCCATATTCTCCACAGCAATCTACCCACACTTCAATCTCCAAGACCATAACACGACTCTCGTCCTATACGCAGCACGCGAAAATGGCATAAAGTTGAAGAATGCTCTAGCTCTCGACACGCCAAACTGGGCGGTCTACCCTCTAGTCTGTCCAACAACAGAGGTGTGGAACGCGCCGCACAGTCTACTATTCAATAATGAGGGAACACATTTCATCGCTGGCGCAACCGCCGAATTCACAATATTCGATATAAGCCGCACTAATGAGGGACCCATGGAGCGCAAGAAGATTGGCTATCGGAAGAACAGTGGACACTACAACCCAAAAGGTCTGGATTGGACGAGAGAAATTACTGGGCCGAGCGACATCATATCAACGATGGATTTGAGTGTGCAAGACATGTTTGCCATGGGGACTTGGGGACGAAAAATTGCTATATACGCTGGAGCTGGCAGAGGCGAGCTTATTACAACATTCTCTCCAGACCAGATTGAGGGCAATGGCACTCGTTTTGGAGAGGGCATATCACAGGTTAAGTGGTCGCCTTGTGGACAATATCTCTACGTAGGCGAGCGGCATAGTGCCGGTATACATATCTACGACATCCGTGTTGCTGGCAAACGCGTTGGTTGCCTGATGGGCAGAGAAGCCAAAACGGCAGTGAAGTTGTCATTTGATGTTGTCCCGACGGCAGAAGGCTCGGAGGTTTGGGCTGGAGGCACAGATGGAAAGATCAGAATGTGGAAGAACCCTGCGCAAAGAGGTGGAGTGGTGAGCTGGGATGAGGAATGGGCTGTTCATGGTGGGAATGATCTCGTGTGTGCTACTTTGGTACATGGAAGTGGCAGTATCGTTGCTACGGTGGCTTGCAAGGAACGATATCATGACAGAGCTGCTGAGAGCGATTCGGAAACGTCTTCGTCAAGTGGAGGTTCTTCGTTGGGTTCATCCGAGGACGAAGAAAGTGATTCCGAGAGTGAGTCGGAGTCTGAAAAGAACGAAGAGCAAGTTGTACGAGTTGATGAAGACGAGGAAAGCCACACCTTGTCGGCAACGAGTAGCAACGATGTCGAAGCACCAAAAAGGGAAGGCTTCCTGAAGATATGGTCGATATCTTGACAAGTCATCAGTATCTCAATCAAACAATACCATGGTTCTTCCCTCTTCCAGTGCCGTAATAATGACCATAAAGAGTGAAAGTATGAATGAATCATGAGATTCCTCCAAACCCGGACGCAGATGCCAGTGGGGACTTTGATTGAATATGTCACTGCAGTGGATCTGAAATTTGAAGGTAAAACTTGTATTGTAGGATTACTGTGCCCCTATGCAATGTATGTATGCAATCCTCGGGTTACGTAACCCCCTGTCTCTCTCGTGCATATACACGAAACTCAACACTCCTCCTCGGGGGGTTACGTAACACTGAGGAGCCACTGGGATATACGACGCTAGTAACTGTGAAATAACTATTTACAGGTAATGATAAAACTCTAGAAAATTAACTAACTCCTTTTCAATTTAGCGGTCAACTTCTACCCTTCGTTAATTACCCTTAGCCGTATCGGCCTCTATAGGGGTTATTAGAGTTATTATTCTATATAATATAATACCCCCCTCGGCCGTATCTTTCTAATTGGCTATCCTAAACTAAGCTTAAAGCTCCTTCTAACCGATTATAGCTCGAAGCTCCTCCTAACCGATTATCTCTCCCTAGTATATATGCCGGCGGTAGCTCCAACAGGATTCTTAGGTCGTTACTAGAAGTAATAGATTCTCTCGACCTTTGTTCGCGGCGTATAGGATACTAGGTCCCTATAATTCCTAACCTAGGAGTACTAAATCTAATACTACGTTATCTAGTCGGATCCCCTCTTTGACTAGCCCTTAGGTTTAGTAGTAGGGACGAGACTCTTAGTCCTTACGATAGCTACAACGTCTAACTTCGTACGGTAAGATTATACTCGTCCTAAGCGCGCCGTGCTACTACTTCGATAGTATTAAATACTCTCTATCGAACAGCCTCTATAGAGGGACCTAGACCTACTATAAGGTTAACTATTATTAACTCCCCGCGGTCTACCCGTCTCTCTACTTCAATCGGGGTATTCGGAATCTAAGTAATTATTAAACGTTTTAACGGGACTAATAGCCTAAAGCGATTTATAGGTAGTCCGAAGTTTAGTAGAGGTATCGATCTCGTATTATCTTTACTCTTACTAACTAAGTCTTCCGCTAGATTCTAGAGGACGGGTAGGACTAGAATAGGTTCCTAACTCTCTTCCCGACTTGTGTCTAGGGAAGTATTATTAAGGAGTTAATACGTAATATACTTAATCTTATCGATATTATTAGTATAAGTTCTAGCCTCCCTATATTGTTCTATAGTAGGTGATAGATATAGGCTGAATCGAGAGAACTTATTAACTACAATATAATTACGTACCTAGTTTCGTAGCTCGGTTAGTTTATAGTCCGCCTTAATTATTCTCCTAAGCCTCGTCAGTTCCTCGTACTAGGTCTAATACGTATTACGTATTAATACGAATAGTAAGTATCTATCTTAGTATTCTCTTAGGTTATAGATTTGAACTCTTCGGTCTACGATCTTTAAATCTCTTAGAACTTTTAGGTAATCGATTTCGAGGCTCTAAGCTATATCGTCAACCTACTTGAATACCTAATCAATTATATAGTAGGCTGCTACCTAATCGCTAATATACTCCGGTACGTGTCGTTTAGCTATACTAAATAAGAGGACTTGCTAGAGAACTATAATTACTAAAAGATAGTCTAGCTATAGTAACTTATCGGGCTTTAGTATAATTAGTATACCCTTCCTCCCGCGCTAGTAATTTAAGGCAAGTATAGGCTATACTCCGTAGAATAAGTATCGGAAACGGTTATAGATTCTTATAAAAGGCTCTCTAGGATAGCGAGGCGCTATACTATAGACCTTCGTTAGGCTCCTAAGAGCGTAGGCTAGGACTCGACTTGTACCCTCAGGCGTAGTTTCTCGTTGTTACGACATTTTGATCAAGTTTAGAATTAGTTTACTATCTTTTCGGCGTACGCCAGTTACTAGGATAGTTATAGGGATTTTGAGTAAGTAGAGTAAGTTAGTAGGGATCCTCTAGTTAGTTTATACTTATTAACTAGGAGGAAGAGCCGAGGTTTCGAGGATCCCCTTACTAATCTATCCGAATTTACTTTTTACTAGCGCCTTTAATTAATACCCCGGGGGCTTTTCTCTTTATATCCGCTCCCTTTACTAAAATCTCGTCGGGCGGTCCCTCGATTCCTAATTGTACGATAAGATACTTAAAGCGCTCTATCCCTAGAGCCTTTGTACCGATATCTACTAGGTAGTCCGTAGTACTAACCTAGATAAGTATAAGTCGACTATTCTCAATTTTATCCTATATTAGGTAGTACTTAATACGGATATATTTTATCTTACTACTACCGGAGTCGTTTATCGTAAGATCCTTTACTACTCGATTGTCGATACGCAATTTAATTACGAGATCCCTAGCTTTTACCTTAAATTATTTAAGGAGTCTCTTTAGCTAAATAGCCTCTTTTGTAGCTATACCTATAGCTATATATTCTACCTCGTATATTAATTAAGTAATAACTAACTATTTCTTACTTTGCTAAACAACGGGTAATCCTCCGAGTATAAAGAAGAAGTACCCCGTAGACTTACTATCGTTTTTATCTCCTACCTAGTCTACGTCCGTAAAACCCACAAATTCTTTAGTACCGTTGTAGGTGAGTCTATAATTGACTATACCCCTTAAGTACCTAAATACTCTTTTTACTACGTTCTAGTATTCTTTAGTAGGGTTCGAGGAGTACCTTACCAACTTGTATACTAAGTAGTAGAGGTTAGGTCTAGTTGCTAATATAAGGAATATTAGTAATCTAATCGCAGATTGATATTCTCTCGTAAAGTCTTTCGGCGAGATTTGTCTATAGTCTAGCTTAGGTAGATATAGACCTTCTACTATTAGCGTGTCGGCAGATCTAGATTCTTAAGTGTTGGTATATCTCTACTAGATCCTATCAGGTATATAGGTGTGAATTGACGTCAATGAAAAGATAAGACAATAAAGGAAAAGATAAAGAAAGGACTAGTTGTTGGTATAGTATA
>QWZN01000163.1:0-72001 GCA_003693225.1 Venturia aucupariae | reverse complement strand
TATTTTTTATCCTAGCTAACTTTACGACGACTATATATATATATATTTTTTATTCTATATAAGGTACGAAACCCTATATTCTCTCGCGTAGGCGGTATTTAATAGTATATACCCCTATTATACTCTAGAATTAATAGATTTACTAGTATTCTAAGACTTAGAAGTATTTCTCTAAGTCTTTTCTCCTCCTACCTCTAGGCCTAGGGGCCTTTCTAGGGCCCTATTTTCTAGGGCCTAGGCCCCTATTTTCTAGGGTCTAGACTATCAGATCTAGATAGTCTATAGTATAACGTATACGGAGAAACTATTTTCTAGTAGACTAGCTAGGAGTACTATAGAACTAGTAGTTCTAGTAGTTTTGCTCTAGACTAGATAGAAATAGTATAATATACTTTTCCCGACGTAGATAATAAAGAGGTTCTCTAAGGTAATAAAAATAACCTATTAGGTTATTAGAAGCTTCTCGATATTATATATAAAATCCTCTAAGTTAAAGAGGGTCCTAAGTTCTTCAATTAGAATATAGAACGTAACTATCTTAAAGATATATATATCCTACTTACTAGTAAGCTCTCCCTAAAGGCGAAATTCGAGGAAAAGGGTAAACGAAAGAAGAGAGGTACCTAAGAGAAGAAAGACGATACCCTAAAGACTAGGACTATTACTAAGATAGTCTAAAAAAAGATAGAGAAAAAGGTACTACGTATACCGTCTAAGGCCCTAATAGACTCCTCTAGCGATCTAATCTACGAGTAAGCGAAGAAGATCTAGAAAATCTTAGAAACCGACCCGAATATAAATATTGCTACGGGGCGAAGGGAGATAGGTATTAAACTATATACAAAGAAGAACCCTAGGGGAATACTTTAGTTAGTTAAAGAATTTAAGCCCGTAGTTTCTAAGAAAGCCTCGTTACGGCTAGAGTCTATAATTACGGATTAGAATATAGAAGTAGTAGAGAAGGTACGAAAATATAGCGGGCTTTTAGATAAGTAGAAGTAAGAGAATAGATAGCCCCGTATAGAGATACGCCCGTAGAATAAGTAGGATTAGGTAGAAGCTACCTAGCTATATAAAGAGGAAAATAGCTATACGTAATACTACGGAGCCGAATATACTTTCGATTACTAAGAGAGACTTCTATAATAAGTCTAGCCTAACGTACTAAATATAGTTAATAAGAAAGGGAAAATTATTATTATAGAGTAGGATCGAAAGAGAGTTATTAGAGAGTCTACCTAGTAGTAACGATTTAAAGTAGTTGAAGAGTACCCCTTTATAGATAATATCCTTAATATAGATTATAAGCTACGCGCCCGGGAAACGTCTTGAATTATTCTCCGAAAGGATCTAATTACTAGTAAATAGCTACTATAGTTAAAGAATACGGTCTAGGAACTAATCGAACGAGGTAAGTAAGTAATATACGATTAAATATTATAGCTAGGATAGCGTCGTATCTAAGATAACTTCTTTGTAAACTAGCTCGAGAAGCTTTAGAAAGGCGAGTATAATCTAATAATAGAGAAGACGCGTAACGAGCGAACCCTCCTTAACTACTAATTATAGGACCTTATTAAGGATTAAATCTACTTCGATAACTTTATACGGAACTAGGTAAAGGACGCGGTATACTAGAATCTCGAGATAAAGAAGCGTCTAGCGAAGGAATTACTTATATACTAAGAGTTCGTCCTAACCTTAGCTTGTCTAGAAGTAGTCGGCTTCGAGATAGAGAAATCCTACGCTATTAGTTAACTCTAATAAATAACCTAGCAATTCTAGTCCTTTAGCGATTAATATACTAAGATAAGCGAAGTATTATAGGATACTAGAGCTAAGGTCTTAAGGTTATAATAAGAGAATCTTAAGCTTAAGGTCGAAGGGTACTAGCTAGACCTATAAGCCGTAACTATAGCCGTAGGATTAGAGAACCGGCAATTACTATTACTATAGTAGGAGATATTCCTACTAGATAGCTTTCCTATCTTAGTAGAAGACGCGCTCTCCCGTAAGGAATAGATAGATACTAATATATAAAAGACTATAAATAAGCTAAAAGCCGAAAAGAGATAGATGAGTAGCCTAAGTACTATAGATATATTAGTAAGTAACGAGGATAGGAGCTATAGTTTACCCCCTTAGATAGTAATAGAGGATATATAGAGACTCGACGAAGTAAACCTAGAATTAATTACCGAAGATACGGCCGGTATATCTAAGGTATTAGGTCTAATAGAGAAGGGAGAATTATAAGTAAATATAGTAATCGCCTGCTTTAATACTACTATAGACGCTATTAATATCCTACTCTAGCTATCCAACCTCGTAATAATCGATAATAAGAATATATAGTAACTAGCGACCTATCCGGATCAACCTAAACAACCCGAAATAAATACTAAAAGTATAGATAGTAATTAAGGTCTAGGAAAGGAATAAAATATTATACTAAATTACCGTCTACGGGAAAGAGAGTCTTTATATTACCTTATTTAGTATAATCTAAAAGCTAATTTTCCTTTAACTACCCTCTCGATCCTTTATTTACCTAATAGAACTATATATATATATTATAATACGGTAGTTCCCTATTACCTAGTAATACGAGATTAAACTATATAAATATAGCTAGAGGACTTAAAAATTCGGAGAAGAGAGATTTAAGGAATAGTAATAGATTTAATAGGANAAAAATTCGGAGAAGGGAAATTCGAGGAATAGTAATAGATTTAATAGGACTATATAAATACGGCTAGAGGACTTAAATTCGGAGAAGGGAGATTCGAGGAATAGTAATAGATTTAATAGGACTATATAAATACGGCTAGAGGAATTTTTAGAGGGGGGGACCTCTATAGCCAAGTCTAGCGCCTTAGTATTATATAATACTTAGTACCTGCTTACTGAGTAGTTATA
Organism: Venturia aucupariae; assembly: GCA_003693225.1. NCBI lineage: Eukaryota > Fungi > Ascomycota > Dothideomycetes > Venturiales > Venturiaceae > Venturia > Venturia aucupariae. Next base: position 69,082 of record QWZN01000163.1, on the reverse strand, counting down.
ATAACAACAATCCACTCATTGTATTACAACGTCCAACAACCTTAGCCTCAGCAACAATAATGTCGTCTCCCTCAGCCCTCTACCTACCTAGACCTCCTCCGTCGCTGCCCGCTACCTACAACTGGCACTTGCGACAAGCCCATCCCAAATCGACAGCGACTAGATTCCCGCGGGTTCGGGAGATTCGACGCCTCGTGTGGATCAACCGAGACGGCTGCTCATCCACAAGATAAGGGATCTCGACCTTCGAGAACGCGGTCCACCTGGTCGTGTGTGTGACATGTATGTGCGTTGCGTGTGCCGGGCTTTCACATTTCAATTTTGATCGAAATCAAAGTCCAGCGCATCAGAGGTCGAGGGCCCACCATCAATGCCATCCCAGCCTGTCCAAACCGCGGAGAAAGAGCAGAAGCCCATATATATACCGAGAGAAGGTTGTCAACACGTCTACAAAACTTTTTGATGCCTTGGAGTGCGGGCAAGGCGTCAAAGATAAGCATTCCGAGCCAAGGGCACAAGCTTGGACAAATGAGCTGTGAGTTTTCGATAAGCACCTGCCAATCTCTTCGCCCGTTCAGCCCATCAGCCAATTGTCCCCATCTCCTGGCCGCCTTTGAGACACGATTTTCAAGGCATCGTTCCTATCTCAAGCTTCGAGCTGTGCAATGATGTCTTACAGCTTTAGCTGCCCTTTCCCAGAGCACGGCTGGGGATGGACACATGGGTCTCCAGATGCATTTCCAATCATATTTGTCTTGATCAGGGGAGATACAATTGTCACCACTTCAGCCTGACAAGCATTTCCCGCTCCCGTGTAAGCAATGAGCTAGGCGCCTTCGTTTGAACTCTAAAGCGCCTGTTTTTTTGGCGTTCTATTCGCCAGAAATACCGCCGATCGCGTCCAGAACCCTGGGTGTTAATGATAGATCCCCGCCATCGATCGACTCGACTACTTGCGCGGACTTGCCTCGTGCGTTTGAGAAATAGCTTTGGTCAATAATCGCCGGAGATGTAGACTACACCTTGGGCTGGAGCATATCTATTCTGTTTTGTTAGATGTGACGTTGGTATATAACGACCCTCAGGTCGCTCACCACCATCCATCCCAAGCTTCATCCATCCACCATTTTCTGACGCCTGATCTATAGCAGGTCCTCCAACAGCGAGCGCGTCTAAGCTTTCTTCTTCTTTGGGACATCTAACACCCCAGATTCTTTCTACCCACACTCACAGCATGTTTTCTCCAGCATCACTATGGAAGGCTCCACTGGTGAACCCGGTCAACAAGAAAGCCAGGTCCATTCCAATGCTTAACCCGTTCAACAAGTACGGAAGAGTGTTTTTCTTCTCATGGTTTGGTTTCATGATCGCCTTCTGGTCGTGGTATGCCTTCCCACCACTCTTGTCCGACGTCATTGCAAAGGACTTGAAGTTGAAGCAATATGAAATCGCAAACTCTAACATCATCTCTCTCGTTGCTACGTAAGTTTGCCAAATTCGGACGAATAATTTCGAATGAACTAACGTTACTTCACAGACTCCTTATCCGTCTCGTTGCTGGTCCAATGTGCGATCTTATCGGCCCACGATACACTTTCGCTGGATGCTTGTTTGCTGGAGCCATTCCAACATTCCTCGCTGGTACCGTTCACAACGCATCTGGAATCATGGCTCTGCGATTTTTCATTGGTATCCTGGGTGGCAGTTTCGTTCCTTGCCAGGTCTGGTCTACTGGATTCTTCGACAAGAACGTTGTCGGTACTGCAAACTCCTTGACTGGTGGTTTCGGTAATGCCGGTGGTGGTAAGTTTTCTGCGCTCGGGTTTCCACTACTTCAAAACTAATCGCTATTCAGGAATCACATACTTCGTCATGCCTGCTGTTTTCAACTCCCTCGTCAGCGATGGACTACGACCACACGTTGCTTGGCGCGTCGCCTTCATCGTCCCGGGCATACTGATCGTTGCAACTGCAACTGCCCTCGTCCTTCTCTGCGACGATTGCCCAACTGGAAAATGGTCCGACCGCCAAGCTTACGCAGACCGAGCTCTCCAGGAACACAACGTCAACGGAGGTGTTGTTGCTGTTCCAGGCGAGATCAGCGCGACTCGCGATTCTGACTCGGGCAGCATGGAGATGGAGAAGAAGCCGATGAGCGATGAAGACAAGCACTACACCGACCACGAGGCCCACATTGGTGCCGAGCAAATGATCGAGGCTGCCAAGGGCGAAGTCGTCCAAAAGCCAACTTTCCGTGAAATGTTCAAGGTTGTCTGCTCTCCACAAACCCTCGTTACCGGCTCTCACTACTTCTGCTCCTTCGGCGCCGAATTGGCCATTAACAGTATTCTCGGAAACTACTACACACGCAACTTCCCCCGCCTCAGTCTGCAAGACCGTGGTAACTGGGCCGCCATGTTCGGATTGTTGAACGTTGTCTTCCGACCCCTCGGTGGCATATTGGCTGATGTCGTCTTCAACAAGACCCAGAGCGTTTGGTCCAAGCGTGTTCTACTCCACACATACGGTGTCATTACGGGTGTTTTCCTCATCATTATTGGAAAGATCGATTCGCGCGATCAAAGCACCATGTTTGGACTTATCGCCGGTATGGCTTTCTTCCTCGAGGGTGGTAACGGACTGAACTTTGCCTATGTGCCTCATGTTCATCCTTCTGCCAACGGTGTTGTTTCTGGTTTTACTGGTGCTTGTGGTAACTTGGGTGGTATTGTAGGTTTCCCTTTTCCATCTCTTTGTTCCATCTGAACAGATTACTAATCATTCTCTTAGATCTTCGCCATCATCTTCCGCTTCACAACCGTCAAGAGCGGCGCCAGCAACTTCCCCAAGGTTTTCTGGATCATCGGTATCATCACCATTTGTATGAACGTTGCTGTCTGCTGGATCAAGCCGATTCCCAAGGGTCAACTTGGTGGTCACTAGATTTTTTCTTCATGACCGTTTTTCTTGGGGGTGTTTACGATGTGATCTGTGTAGGAATAATGCATTACATGCGATGCTTTTTGTTGTTAATGATGTTTTGAGATACACCAATGAGCGCTGATGATAGGGAGAGAAGAAAAGAATGATGATGAAGAGTAATCGTTAGAGTATATTATATATATATAATTGGAAGAATGATCATACCATCTTACTACTTTTGAGCCGTGTTTGTGCCTTTATAATCTAATCTTTCTTTTTTGGAGGATATAATAAGTATTTAGAGAAGCTGTTCATAAAGTAGGTAATTTTTCCCTTTACATCTTGATATAGTATTTAACTAACAACCATCAATATCGTACATCGAGAATCGTTGATAATATTAGTTAAATTACAAAGACAATCTATCTTAATTCTACGAGTCGCTATGGTATAGAGTGTCTGAGCCTGACATCTTGCTACTTTGATGGAGAAGGCGATATGGTCTTTTTCATTGATTATGTTTTGAGCTTGGCAGGCTCAAGGGTCCAAAGGCTGATTGTCCGTTTATCCCACTTTCGAAAGGAAAACTCCCCGGATTTTACTGTGATTGATCTCGAGTTGAACTTGTTCTTCTTGAAAGTGTTTCGTTCGAGTTCGCACGGTTGCACATGCATAGGTATTGGCATTCCACAAGGCATGCTTTTTTCGAACAATGGCGAGATACGTCATACCGCATCATAGCATCGTGAGCTCCACCACAGCTTCGGACAAAAGCTTGCAACCATCTCTTCGATTTCATTCTCTGTACACACCTCAACATAACTCAGACCTCGTCAACCAAAGCTCAATTTCATCTACCGAGACACTCCAAACCAACGAATACCTCGCAATCACAATGTACCGCTCAGCAATCCTCCGTCAAACCCGCTTCTTCAGCACAACCCCTCGATTCCAAAAGAGCGCCGTCGATGTCGGAAAGGACGCGATAAAGAAGGTTGACCGTGTTGTTTCGGACACTCTTGTTGGTGCCATTGAGACTGGTGGTTAGTTACCATCCAATAAACTCACACCCCAACTCGATCTCCCATACTAATTCCTTGTTGCAGAGAACGTCGCACAAAAGACCAAAGATACCGTCGGAACGGATGCCTCAGAAGTCAAGGCCAATGCAAACGAGGCTATGGGAATAGCGAAGGGCAAGGCCTCGGAATTGAGTGGAGAGGCTAAGGGAAAGGCTAATGAGTTGTCTGGGAAGGCTAAGGGTGCTGCTGAGGAGGCGAAGGCGAAGGCTTCGTAAGCTTGAAGACAATGGCGTGATGAGAGGGGTGAAGTTGGCATGATAGTGTGACCAAAATGATAATACCTAATCAAAATTGGTGTTCACAACCACCGCATAGTGGCTACATTAGTCCTGTGCCCTTCAAGTGGCGGAGTTCTGAAATTGAGGTCGCCAGAGAGGAAACCTGAAGATGCTGGTTGTACGCGCCGAATCCTAACTGCCCACTTAGCAATTTCTGTCTAATTGAGTTTGCAGCCGCTCGCTTCGAAGGATCACAACGCAGAGCTGCAAGAAGGGTCGTAACTTTGCAAACAGATCTCAGCTCTCTAATGGTCGCTGGTATTATCCATTCAAGTTGCTTCATTACCCCTCCGATACTCTGCTTACTCTCGAGTTCAAGCAGCCAGTCATCCAAAAGGCCGTTTGATGGTTCGAGGAACGCATAATCAACATACCTACTCAATGATTTCTGCTCTGTCAATTCTCACCCAGCTAACAAGCGTTGAAAACCCAATACCTATGGATGGAAGACGTGGTATATGGAGAAACACTTACCTAACCGGATCGCCACTTTTCGACGTCCGACGCGCATGAGGACCTGAGGGACTCGTTGGCAGTTTTTAGGATGGATTTGGAGAGCGATGTATTGGAGTTTTGTGGTGTTTCTGTAGGTAAGGTCGGGTTGCTTATCGGCATTTGTCAGCAGAATAGATTAATTTCCTCCTACACACACTCTCCCCTACCCTCCCTCTATCTATAAAAACCGAAACATTGTTAAGTGCTGATGCCGTCAAGACTTGCAGACTCATTCCAAACCTTGCATGAGGAATTTCGAGTTTCGCCTGAGAATTGAAGCAATCGAGTCGGTGTCGATCGGTTAAAGTTCAACATCACGCTTTTGACCGAATTCCAGGTTGTTGCTAAGGACCACGCCTTCGACATCTATTAGCCACCTCATAAAGCCCCAGAAACGATGCGAAGTCCACCTACCTCCAATAGACCCGAACACTTTGCTGAAAGTGTTTGTCTTGATGGCATGGTCTGAGTCCAATCCAGCGCATTGACGGATAGTATATATTTGTAGCCGAGAGCGAGCATCAAAGAATGGGCAGAGGAATCTGGTGAAGAGCTTGGAAGACAGCGATGATGCCTATTAGCTTCTTTCGTCGATGTTGGAGAGCTTCATCATAGTATCATCTTCACCATTGCCACTGAAGTATTTGATGATGCTCCTTCCCCAAGTCCTTTCGACGGGATTGAGGGAGTTGGTACGGTCGATGGCACACTGTACACAACGCCATATACACATCTTATGTCGCTCAACGCTTATATTCTTTTCAAAACCGTAATTGAGCATCTTCTTATCGACACCTAGCAAAGAGTGGCGCACGTTTATAATCGACCAGTGTAGCTTCTTGGATTGGGAACTCACACTGCCGTGGTCTTACACAGTTCTCGACTGCCCTTAGCTTTCTGGATGCCGGTGCTATGAAGAGAGAGCCATGGGACTAGAAGAGACCACCACCAAGCATTTCAGCACCTCGCGATCTACATTGTGCCGCGGGCTGAGGCTCCTCGAGAACAAAGCTAGTCTAAATCTCAGGCGTAGCTCTCAAAAAGGGCATGTGGCCTCCTCATCTTTAATCCCTCGATCTCCTAGTCGTCTAGACGAATATTAGATAATGCTAATCGTGTGACCAATACCAAAGTACTTCATCATCGTTTCCCAGCCTGTGCACTCTATAAAAAGGCCCTCGGGATACGACAAAATGGTGTCAGTTTCTGCCAAAGTGGGGAGTTGTGAAGGTTCGCCCAGTTGTTAGGTAGGTGATCTTCATCACGGGCCTGATCGTGACGACTTGTCCTGTTTTTATTGTAGGTCTACAGCTGCAGTGATATATTGGATATTTATATCCCATTGATGAGGAATGTTACACGAAATCGGGCTAGACGATGTCGTAAGTCATGTCACTTCTGGAGTCTCGAACCCTCCGATAGTCGATTTCTTCATTAGCAGAAGTCCTATAAGACCACTATTTCCAAGGCGTTGTCAAGGAGCAAAAGAATCTGCCAGTGGTCTGAACAATGGTGCCTGGCCTCCGTGTTCAAGATTGACGAGCGGAATAGTCCTTAGGACTCTCTTTCTGATGCTTAGGAAGAGAGTTGCGAAGGATAAGAGCAGGATTTTAAATTCTTGAGGGAACAGGTTTTCACGATAAGAAATCTCGCTGCTAATGATTTTTGTAGTCTTCACACCAGATCTTTCATGTCCATACCGCACAGAAGCCTCTTCAACGAAAGGGATACAGTCTTACAAGTGACGCCAAAGTGTTTCCAGAGATCACCATATCAGCTTCTCTCGCTCTCTCTCTCTCTCTCTCCCCATACCACGTGAAGCTAGCGTAGTGTACTATGTACTCTCGGATTAGAGAAAGGAAGGGATATTTATACCTTCCTTATGTTGACAAGATGAAACACCAGGTCATCCATGGCACACAAATCCACCCAGCGACGGAGAGAGGCGGCTAATGGACAAAGATAGCGATTTAAAGAAGCGAGGTCAAGGTAAATGTGTTGCTAATTCGCAACGTAAGGCTGCATTCCGGGAATCCAATATCAACATCCTGTACAGAAGTTATTTGTCTTGTTCAAGACAAGAAGTATGAAACAACCGGCAACCGGATTTCGCGATGACGCTTGGCCTGCGTCGAAGTTGAAATTGGTAAACGGAGGAAAATCCAGTTATCTAGAATTATAATGACGTGACAGTCAGTCTCAATCATGATAAGCCATTAAGAAAGAGTATACTAATGGAAGCCTATATCACGAGGATGATGATAGCCATTACCGAAGGGAGTTCATTCATCATTCCACCACATCTCTTCTATCCATGCTTAGCTTCTTCCTGTATGGGAAGTTCATGAATATTTCCTCACAACCAAAGTCATCGAGCGATAGACTCGGTCCGAGCTCTTTTCCCACACATCCAATCTACCTTACCGACGGTGCCTTTTTATGCATGTTCAAGTTCTTGACTTCGATTGAACTCCGCGAGAGGAGGTAAATACTCAGCCTCTTCTTTTGCAATCGCAACCCAAAAGAACGCTTTTCATCGTGCAAGGCAACCAAATAAACCTTGTAGATGATGGCCAGAAACGGATTCTTCTTTTCGTACGGCGGCAGCAAACGAAGAGAGTCATGTTATTTTGTCTGAAGGCCTACTGCTTCCAATTTTTCATGGTAGTAATAGAGCAACAAAACGTCCAGGAAAGCAGCAATAAAGTCATGAAAAACGTGTTTCGGTATGGAGACGTAGCGGCGGTGAAATAGAAATCGTGAAAGGAGTTCCCTTTCTAAGTCCAGCAATGTTGATCACGAAGTTGATGGTTGTTCGTACGGAGTACTGTGTCTGTTGTGTGGATGAGGGGGGAAGGGGAAAGTCTCTGAGGGCTTGACACGCTACAACTATCGGTTAATTAGCGTGTTTGCGGGGATACATGAGGGCAATTGGCCGGCAGGGATTTGGCGGGACTGACTATGGAGGCCACCGGTGGCTATGCCACCGGTGGCCTCCCTCGGCCTTTCTTTACTCGCTTAAACTGAGCCCATTTCGCTTAAAGTACGCCTAAATTTTAGCGTTATTAACGAAGCTGTATCTTTCGTTTGTAACAACGTCTACTTAATACCCTATCTAGACTCTAGAGGCCACGGCTACCTCTGTCTAGGGAGGCTACCTCTGTCTAGGGAGGCCACCTCCTCTCCGGAGGCCACCACCTGGGAGGCCACCTCCTCTACTACCACCTCTCCGGAGGCCACTACCTGGGAGGCTACTACCTAGGAGGCTACCACCTGGGACCTCTGTCTAGGGAGGCCACCTCTAGGGAGGCCACCTCTAGGGAGGCCACCTCTAGGAAGGCTAGTCCAGCTCTAGGAAGGCCACCTCTGGGGAGGCCACCTCTAGGGAGGCTACTTCTCTCATACTAAGGCCGTTCTTAGGAAACGTTGACTAAAGCTTCGTTAATAACGCTAAGATTAGGCGAACTTTAAGCGAAATTGGCTCAATTTAAGAAAGGCCGAGGGAGGCCACCGGTGGCATAGCCACCGGTGGCCTCCATAGTCACTCCCATTTGGCGGGGTGATCCCCAGTCAATCTAGTCTCGAAAAATGCTGTCGTGGTAGAATTTTTCCTATTATTAAGTGACCACCACAGTCAATTGAGACTTCAACCATAAATATCAACTCCCTCTCCCGCACTCCCTGTCTCCTACATCCTCCAGCATGGCCACCTACGCTCTATCTCAGTCCCACAAGGACGTCAGTACTGCACACTCAAGATCCAAGAGTCACAGCTAACAATGAACAGCTCATGGAGAAGTCCCTCGTTGAGACTGATCCAGAGGTCAAGGAGATAATGGTGCGTTCCCGCGTCGCTTCTACGTACCATGTACAACTCTAACAACCGCTCAGGAAAAGGAGATCAAGCGTCAACGTGAATCCATCCTCCTCATCGCCTCCGAAAATGTCACTTCCCGAGCTGTCTTCGATGCGTTGGGATCGCCCATGTCCAACAAGTACTCCGAAGGATACCCGGGTGCTAGATACTATGGTGGAAACGAGCAAATCGACCGTATGGAATTGCTCTGCCAGGCACGCGCTCTCAAGACTTTTGGGCTCGACCCAGAGAAGTGGGGAGTCAATGTCCAGACATTGAGCGGCAGCCCTGCTAACCTCCAAGTCTACCAGGCTATCATGAAGCCTCATGAACGCCTGATGGGTCTTGACCTTCCTCATGGAGGACATTTGTCCCACGGATACCAGACTGCTCAGCGAAAGTGAGTCATGGAAGAGATTGTGTGGTTGCTCTAACACTAAATTAACATCGAACAGAATCTCCGCCGTTTCCACTTACTTCGAGACCCTCCCATACCGCGTCAACCTCGAAACTGGCCTTGTCGACATGGAGAGACTGGAGGAAAACGCATTGATGTATCGTCCCAAGGTCATCGTTGCCGGAACCTCTGCCTACTGCCGGAACTTCGACTACAAGCGATTCAAGGAGGTGTGCGACAAGGTGGGATGCTACTTGATGGTCGATATGGCACATATCTCTGGTTTGATCGCCGCTGGTGTCATCCCATCTCCATTCGAGTACGCCGATATCGTCACGACAACCACCCACAAATCCCTGCGTGGCCCACGAGGAGCCATGATCTTCTTCCGCAAGGGTGTCCGTAAGACCGACCCAAAGACCGGAAAGGAGACTCTCTACGACTTGGAGAACCCAATCAACTTTTCCGTTTTCCCAGGTCATCAAGGTGGACCCCACAACCACACGATCACTGCCCTTGCAGTTGCCTTGAAACAGGCCCAGACACCTGAGTTCCTACAATACCAGCAGCAGGTCATCAAGAACTCCAAGACCCTGGAGCACGAGTTCAACTCTCTCGGATACACTCTTGTCACTGGCGGAACCGACAACCACATGGTTCTGCTAGACCTGAAGCCACAGTCATTGGATGGTGCCCGTGTCGAGGCCATTCTTGAGCAGGTCAACATTGCTTGCAACAAGAACACTACCCCAGGCGACAAGTCGGCATTGACGCCCCAGGGTATTCGCATTGGTGCACCAGCCATGACATCGCGCGGTATGGGCGAGGAAGACTTCAAGCGCATCGCACACTACATCGATGCTTGCATCAAGCTCTGCAAGGAGGTTCAAGCCGAGCTTCCAAAAGAGGCCAACAAGCTCAAAGACTTCAAGGCAAAGGTTGCCGGTGGTGAGGTCGAGAAGATCAACTCGATGAAGAAGGAGATTGCTGCATGGGCCGGAACTTTCCCTCTCCCTGTTTAGATGATTTATGTTCGATTTGTGAGATTTGGATGGCGAACTCGGGGGCATTTGGGTGGGCTGGTTTCAACAAAAGTCGAGCAAGGCGTCATTTGTGCTTCAACCTTGCACTTTTACTGAGATATCCCCTATCGAGGATTCAATGGCGCTTTTCTGGTTTGATTAGAATGGGATGTGTAGGTATTCCTCTCCAGGCATCTTATGGAGACAGAGTTGTCACTGCTTCACCAGCAATGAATGAAATAGAGTATGATGACAGTAACAACAATAACAAGACTGTCATTTCAGAACTAATTACTACGACTAATTTGGGGCTTGTTCACCGAGGAGTATCAACGTGAAAGTTTGGAGTATGCTGTAGTCATTGGACCTTTCTGCCGGTCTAGTTGCTCCATATGAGTGAAGGGTTTTACAAATACGCCTGCTATCGAAACTTAATCGAGAAGCAAGATACGATTGGAAGCATTGGCAATGCAAAAAAGAATGCGCCTGCCCCACCATGCGTCATCTGGAAGGTGGGATAAAAAGCAATCCCGGTGTCCGGCGAAAATACTCGACTGTGAGGACCTGTGCTACCCGGCGAATCACCCCCAACACTCTCTCTGTGGTAGTCTATTTTCTTCTACTCTTCACCTACCTGACACTTGCTGGAATACCGATTGAGCCACAGTCATGACCAAGGTTGACCAGAAGACAGTCCTCAGTGAGTCTTTCCTCTGCAACCTGTCTACCAAATCGAACAACATAATAGCTTCGCTTGGATTCGATATCAACCAGGACTAACATTCTCCCAGTCGTCATTGACGGATGGGGAATCCCCTCCGAAAGCTCCCCTAAAGATGGCGACGCAATCGCTGCCGCCGATACTCCATACATGGACGGTTTCGCCGACTCTTCCTCAAAGCTCTCCCAAGGTTTCACCGAACTCGATGCCTCCTCCAACGCCGTCGGTCTCCCTGAAGGCCTCATGGGTAACTCCGAGGTCGGACATTTGAACATCGGTGCTGGACGTGTTGTATGGCAGGATGTCGTACGTATCGACAAAAAGATCAAGGACAAGGAACTGAACAAGGTTGAAAACCTGACTAAGAGTTTGCAAACTGCTGTCGATGGAAATGGACGGTTACATTTCCTCGGCTTGGTTAGCGATGGTGGTGTTCATTCGCATATTTTGCATTTGATTGCGCTTCTTAAGCTGGCGAAGGAGATGGGTGTTCCCGAAGTATACATTCACTTCTTTGGTGATGGACGGGATACTGATCCTAACTCGGGTGTTGGCCATATGGAGCATCTTCTCAAGGCGACGAAAGAGATTGGGCTTGGACAAATTGCGACAGTTGTTGGGCGATACTATGCTATGGACCGGGACAAGAGATGGGACAGAGTTACAGTTGCTATGAAGGCCATTGTTGAGGGTGAGGGCGAGGACACTGAAGATGCGGTGAAGACCATGAAGGAGAGATACGAAAAGGGAGAGACCGACGAGTTCTTGAAGCCTATTATTGTAGGCGGAAAGGACAGCCGTGTTAAGGGTGAGTTTTCCCTCATTAGAGAGAGTTTGGGTTCGAGATAATTCGGCCTTCATGTCAAGATCGAGCTTCGACAACTTCTGGCATCTTTCTCGTCAATTTGCCAGAAATCATGAAGCTTAAAGCAGATCCCAAGAACTGGACACTGGTCGATCGATCCTAATCACATATCGAGCCCTCACAATTGCTAATTCTATCGATAGACAAGGACACCCTCTTCTTCTTCAACTACCGCTCCGACCGAGTCCGCGAAATCGTCCAGCTCCTCGGTGGCTTCGACCGCTCCCCAGTAGAAGACTTCCCATACCCCAAAGACATCTCCATCACGACGATGACACAATACAACATTCAGTTCCCGTACCTCATCGCCTTCCCGCCTCAACACATGGGCAACGTCCTCGCCGAATGGCTCGCCAAACAGGGCTTGAAACAATGTCACGTCGCCGAGACCGAGAAATACGCACACGTCACTTTCTTCTTCAATGGGGGTGTTGAGAAGCAATTTGATGGCGAAGAGAGAGAATTGATCCAGTCTCCACGTGTGGCTACCTACGATCTTCAACCCACCATGTCCGCCGTTGCCGTCGCGGAAAAGTTAGTCGAAAGGATCAAGGAGGGAAAATTTGAGTTCTTGATGAACAACTTTGCGCCACCGGATATGGTTGGACACACTGGTGTCTACAAAGCCGCCATCGAGGGTTGCACTGAGACTGATAAGGCTATTGGTCTTGTTTACGAAGCTTGCAAGGAGAACGGCTATGTTCTCTTCGTTACCGCTGATCACGGCAACGCGGAAGAAATGTTGAATGAGGAGGGTAAGCCTAAGACGAGTCACACCACTAACAAAGTCCCCTTCGTTATGGTCAACGCGCCTGAGGGATGGAAATTGCAGAAGACGGATGGTGTGCTTGGAGATGTTGCACCCACTTTGCTAGACGTAATGGGTATTGAGAAGCCAAAGGAGATGGACGGAAAGAGTTTACTTGAGAAGAAGTGAGAAAGTCTATGAGTGTGTTGTGTGGGTTAGCGAGGAGTGAGGAGTGGGGTGATGGGGTTATGACTTGATGGTCGATCGATCGAAATGTAGAAAAGTATGGGTTATGGTTTAAGAACATAGACCTCGAACTTAATAGATCTGGTTGTGTCTAGAAGCTTTCCATCTTCATGCAAAGACTGGCTCCACGATATGATTGAAGTATATGTATTCCTCCCACGATTTAGAATTCAATCTCTCTTCCCTAGTTCCGATCTCTTTGAGTCTTCTGAGATCACACCAAGAATCAGTATCTGATGAAGACGACCTCCTTACTTCTCATCCCCTCCTAAAATGGCTACAAGCCTCGAATCTCCGAATCCATCGTTTCCTATCAAAGAGATGAAAGTTTGAAAGCATCAAATCGAGCTTCTAGTTTCAAGGACCGAATTGCATAGGTAGGTAGGTAAAATTCTTCTCAAACATGTCTCCAACCACCGATTACTATGAATGGACTCGTGGTTTTCCAGCTTTGCATTGACGCAAACGCTCATGATGATATGCAATGCAACTACAGAGCCGCGGATCATCATAATAGAAAGGCTCGAAAAGTCTAAAAACGCTATGCTCGATTGCTGCATTTCTATCCACTCTCAAGGTCTTTACTCGGTTGCAGAACCTCGTCGCACTCCAAGACGCCATACTAATGCTACATTGTCCGATTATACACCCCCACCATTGGCCATGATATTCACTATTCCCCATGAATTGTCTATTTGTAGAAATCAAACTTGTCCGCTTCACTCGCACCCTTAACCTGGCTCGTATACGCCTCTTCCAGATCCGCCTGAATGATGTTGTACCTGTTCTTTCTCACAGCCCGAAGACCAGCCTCTTGCATGATCGCCGCAATGACGGCACCACTGAGTGGATCGTTCCGTACAATCAGACTGTCCAGATCGACCTCGGGCGACAAGCTCATCTTGGATGCGATTGTGGAGAAGATGAGACGACGTTCACGGCGGTCGCGCAGATTGGGGAACTCGATTTTTCTGTCCAAACGACCTGGACGGAGGAGCGCGGGATCGAGAGTATCCGCACGATTGGTGGCCATGATGACTTTGACATTGGAGGTTTGGTCGAAACCATCCATTTGATTCAGGAGTTCGAGGAGAATACGTTGGACTTCTCGATCAGCACCGGTTTGCGCGTCGAAACGTTTTGTCGCAATGGCATCGATTTCGTCGATGAAGATGATGGAAGGGCTGTTCTCGCGAGCCATACGGAAGACGTCCCGGACCATACGAGGACCTTCTCCGAGATATTTCTGGACGAACTCGGACCCAACAACACGGATGAAAGACGCAGTGGTGCTATTTGCCACGGCCTTGACCAGCATGGTCTTGCCCGTGCCTGGAGGTCCGTAGAGTAGCACACCACGAGGAGGGTCGATACCGATTTGTCTGTAAAGATCGAAGTGTGTCAGAGGGAGCTCGACCGCCTCGCGGATCTCTTGCTTTTGCATGTCCAAGCCACCGACATCCGCGTATGTGACATCTGGCTTTTCATCGGCTCCTAGCATGGCAATGGAGCTGTCAGCCTCCGGTGGCAAGATATCGACCAAGGCATTCGAGTGACGGTGTAGGGCGACGGATGAGGACGGCTTGAGGAGTTCGCGATCGAGGGTAGATAGGATGCGGACGACGTAGTTGGATCCAGTGGATGATTGTACAATGCCGGTGCTGTTGATAAGAGGTTAGTACGTTGTCAACGACCGCCGGATGCGGTGCCTCACTTCTGATCGATGGCCTCCATGAATTGCCCAATCACTAAAGGCACACTCTGAATTCGCTTGATCTCTTCCTGCGCCCGTACAAGCTCGCGCTTGAGATTCCTGGTCTCCTTGTAAGCTGGCTGTTGTGCGGTTCATCATGGCCATCTCAATCTCCCTACCTCTGCTCATCCTTGATATACTCCTCTTGCAGTTGGATATACTCTAGCTGTCTCTGAAGTTTCTTGAATGTGGAGTAGTCATCGGATCCCTCAGTTGCGAAGCCCTCTAATGATTCGACGTTCGGTATCGATGATGCGAGCTGCTTCTTGTGAGGCGGAGTCGTGTTCAGCGGGTTTTCCATCATAACGTCGGCCATCTTGGTGAGACTGTGATAATCCTAATGAGGAGGGGGGGAGAATAGTCTGGCGTTAGGAAGTTGTTGTCTGGCTGGGGGTGGATGGGGTGTTTGGGTGTCTTAGTCGTCGATGAAGCTGGCACGCCGCGCATTGTCTTTGTCGTGTCGATCACGTGAGTTTCCCAATCTGGAAAACAACTGAACTACTAGTACTGTAGTAGAACATCTTGGACAGCGTGGAAGTGACCAAGAAAACATATCATTTGTAGTTGCACGATGCTATAATTGACACCTGGCCCGAGTTCAACCCCGACTCTGACAACATTCGTTAACATTGGACACAAATTCAGTTAAAGTCAAGGCTGAGAGTGGGTCTTGACGGCGGGATGTCATCTCAGCCAAGTTATCTGCGTTTTAAAACGTTCATAATTTTACTTAAGCTCTATCAAAGGCTATCAGTTGTGCGATTTGATCAATTTACTATGCTTTTGTATTGATTTAATAACAGGGTTGAAGCTGTGGCAATTCCAAAGAAGAGTTGTTGTCGCCGATTGACGAGTTAATAGATGCTACGTCAAAGAAAAGCTTCTATGCATACTGCCGTCCAAAAAACCCCCAGGGATTGAATCGAATAGAACCAATTGTTTCACTGTACTGTTGATGAATATTCTAGTGCTACCGCCTTGTCTGGCACAAAGTCAGACACTTATCATAAGCCGAACCTTCTCATAATCCCTTGAGACAGTAGTGGGGAGAAGGATAATTATGGTAAGAACAACAGATTCGTTCCTTACACAGTAGTGCTTCTTTTCAACACCAAAAACCAAAAATAATCACTTCATCAGAAATCACCAAGCCCTAACGGGACAATAAAAAAGGAGCTTGAACCAATGACTTAGTCATTGCAAAGGTCATTTCTGTTACGAGCAGCAAGGGGCTTTACAATATGTTAGATCGACAACGTCTGGATGTTACGACCGCAGTTGAACATACCTCGAACCCTCAACCTTTGGTGATCAACTTTAAATGTACCGAAAACCAACGCGCTACCATTGCGCCAACCACCCAATTTGATGTAAAAAGTTTGCGGCCATTGAAAATAATTCAGATTCTCGAGCTGTCCGTCGAGAACATGGCTCAGACGATGATAGAGAGTAAATTGTTAGTCGTGTGCCAGCCAACAGATTGTCGAGGCCGAATTGTCACAAGAAGAATGGGTTTACTGGAGCGAGAGAGATTACCAAGGATTCAAGGAAACTAGCATTTCTGATATGCACTTCTGAACTACGGTAAAGAAAAGAGATTTTGAATTTTGCATTGGTAAGAAAACCTGAAGATTTTGAAGATTGTACTGAAAGGATAGATGAATGACAACTGAAATACTGTCTTTGTATCCCGCCTAGAAACCGAAGGAAGCCGACCGGTAGGTAACATCTAACGAATGACCATTGATGTTAAGGAACCCTTTGCATTCCGGTGTGCTGTTAAAACAATGGTATAGATGGATTGCCTGTATTGATGAGCGTTTCCAAGCTCCTCGGTAACTGCCGTAATGGCTATCAATCTGCTGTCGCAACCAGTGCTTCGCGTCGAGGTTGGAACAAGTGGTTGGCCGGCAAGAGTGAATATATCTCGCAGAAAGACGCACAGAGATCCTTCCCCTGTCCCGCTCCGACATGAGTCGTTCTGCATTCGTGAGACCTGGGCCATTGCCTTTGCACCGAGGCCGGGGCCGGGGACAGGTGAATCAGCGTTTCGTGCTCGAAAATCCACGCAGATTCCAGCAACGGTATATGATATACCGCAACCAAGTTGCTTGTCCCCGGCGCAATAGCGATGCAAGCCAGAATCTGTCCATCCAAATCAATTCGTGATACTACTTGACTCGTTAGAGATTGTGATCAAGACCCACCAACGATAGCAAGTCTTTTCGACTCGGCGATGCAGAATCGTCTTCTTGATTGGTGAACTACCTCCTCATCTCCTGAATTCTTTAGGGTTCCTCTAGGCGGACACTGGCAAGTCTTCCTCGGTTGCACACAGTCTCGCATAGGTTGCAACCACCACCAGACTATGGCAATGGACTTGAAAAATTAGTATAGCTTAATATGCACAACAAATCTGGTCGACCTAGTTGGCGGATCAGCATGTGTTTTGCTACCGCGATCTCCATCTCCATCTCGATTCTTGCATAAGATAGCGGAAGCATGCATCCTTCCAATATTAGAATGCGTGCCTGCTGCTCGTTCCTGTAAATTCTGTGTAGGTTGTTCTGCAGCACGGGGAATACAGAGGTAGGTGTGGAGTCGTCCCCTGTTGACAGTATGAACATGTCGATGGTTGCGAACGCACGCAGCCACATGGATGGGATATGATGCCTTTAATGGTCCTTTGGACGTGGGCATCATCTGTCAATCTGTCTGAAGTATACTGAGTACGTGGTAATTAGTTAGCTCAGTCCGGTTCCGTATTTACTGGAAAGGGATATTTAAGCGGCTCAAATCATTGGCAATCGATCGCATTGCACTGCAACCAGACAAGATAATGTTACGCACTGTAGTTGGCGCCATAGACACGGCATAACCAATACTTCTGCAGCATCTCCTCCTGTCTGTGTTCCACCAGACGGCAATCAATTGGCGTGTTGCGTACTTCCTGCTCGCTAGTCCATTCTGAAGGGATCCCAGGCCCAGGCCCAGGCCCAGGGACAGGAGAGGCCAAGGAGGGTTTTATCTACCTCATAGGCCCCTGGGCCTCCTCCGCCTTCACAAGCCGAACGCTTCAAAAGGTCGAGTCTTCAAGGAAAACGCCTTTGCCCGAAAGATTTTCCTCCAATTTGTACGCCCTCTCGCCTTCCAATTTGATAAGCTTCCATACAGTCTTCTGTTTGACTACCTACTCCTTCTGCTCCCGTGCGTCAATTGATCTTCGCAGGATCGCTCCGGTACATTCAGGTCAGTAACAACACTCTCATCAGTAATCGATTTGGCGAGCGTCTCTCAATGCGAATGGCAAACTGCAAACTGCAAGCTGCAGACGAGAAAGGCAATCCGAGATGACCCACATCCTCCCGCTTCTACGCCCCATTTCTTCCCTTAAGGTTGTTCATACCCGGACATGGCCAGGCCAGATTGTCACGAACGACTCAGCCCCCACCCAATAAAGGGTACAAACACAATCAACACTTTCTCTCAAGCCACATTCCCCCAAAACTGAACACCGCTCATTCAGACTACCAACCCTAACACTCACTCTCTCAAGACCATAGACCATCGTTAAACTCGTCATCAGTTGACCAATCCAAAACTTCAACTCAAACAACCGCGCCCAACTCCGGTTCAACATAAGGCCACCTTCTCTCGTGCAACCAAGACCTCCTTTACAATCCAACATACCTCACCCTACAATCGCACATTCCACATCCTCATACTTCGAAAGAACATCATCATGGGTTACTCGGCAATCCCTACTTTCATCATCGCTCTCTTGCTCGCTGGCTGCACCATTGGTGCCGGGTATTACTCCGACCTCTCACCACCAGGCTGGGAAGAGGAAGCCTTCATTCGAACAAAGACTGGTGTCCTCTTCTTCGTCACCATGCTCCTACCAGCCATTGCCACCTTCAGGGAGGCAAGACTAGGACGCAAGACCTACTGGACCTGATCGATGACATTGCGCGGGAGACGATTACTACAGCGACCTACACGCAGACTGTTGCTTGCATGGGAGATGCGAGGCTCGACGGCTCGGCTTCGAGGTGAAGGATTCGCATTACAATGTTCACGGCACATCTTACCAAAGGGGAGTTGATGGCTCGATCACAACAGGGGCATGGAGGTTCCTGTAGTGCGTCTGCAGTCGGGGAGACACTTTCTAGAGAAATAAAATGTTCGCTTCTGGGCTGTTGACAGCGTCAGCTAGACGTGCGGACACATGTGCATACGTATCACTTGCTTCACTGCTTCAGTAAAATCTCAATCTCAATCTCCCGTTTGACAGTCCTCACCCCTCGCTCGACACGCCGCAATGATGAACACAGTGTCTGCGCCCATAGCCACGTCGTCGGCACACCTCATCGTATTATTATGGTAGTATATGGTTACCCGTTAGGGTAAGGCTGTTCAGTCGGGCTCATTATATGTCGCGTATCTCATCGCATGGCATCGCATCGCATCGCATCGACTCGATCTTCGGCAACCTTCCATCAAATCAGTTTACCGTCTGCAACTGAGGTCTCAACAATTGCAGTCCTTCTCCCATGCCCAAGCCATGCCGCTTCACAGGCTCCCACGACTTCCCACCAAAAATCCCACATGTTTCAGGAGTATTGAATTTAGGAGGTTCCCGGTATAGGGAGGGCCGATAAGAAAACTTTCAACCGTGACCGCGATAACCTCGGGAAGCATGTAGGGTCCCCTCTAGAAAATGCTTGCTCTTGGCGAATGACAGTTGGGCGCGTACAGAGAACTATACCATGGCATTGTTTGGATGCAAAAGTTCAGGATGAGGTAGGGAAAGAAAAGAGAACCCCCCCGGATCCCTTTATAAACTCCGAGGCTTCCGTAGTCTCGTTAGTGGCTCCAACCAGCCATTTACGAGCCACCTCGCGTCGTTAGTACAGCTTTGCCTAGGAGACGGAATAAGATTCTCATCTCACGATAAACCAATTTCGTCTCTCACTTCCACGCCACTATCGCTCGCTACAGTCTCGCATCCAACACTGTCGCCCACTCACACTCCGAATTATCCGTTCGCTGTCTCAAATCTTCGACGCGCGCAAACAACGTCCCATTTGACGCGCTCTTCCTCATTTCGTGGCATTACCGGATTTGTCGCATCCTGCTCTTCGCTATCCATACCGCCGGTGACACATATCGCGAGAAGGAACTGGGGCAAAGGCGAGCGTCTGCGTCGCAGAAGAAGACAAAAGAAGGGAACCACTCGACAAATCCGAGTCGTCACGGTACGACCGTTCCATCGCTTGCAGACGAAGTTCAATTTAAACAGGTCTACGTGACCACTTGTGCGCCGCTCCAAGGACTTCAATTCTAGAGGTTGAAGAAAGAGGATATCATCACAATGGCTCGATCATCATACACATCCGCGAGAGTGGTACGACAACGATACTTCTGGCCACAAGGACAACTCAATACCTGGAATTTCATCATGCTTGCTGCTGGCGGAACGATACTGGGAGTCTCGGCTGCGTTTCTCATGATACAACAACAGATGAGATTGGGTGTACCATGGTAGGTTTGGCACTGAAGGAGATCTTGAAGGCCTGAAAGGCTGACTTTGAGTTTCTAGGATATTTCCCTTCGGCATCACAGTGGGGACTTTGACGCTAGTCTTCATCATAATAGAGTTCATCCTGGTCGCCCAAAGCCGACTACTACCGGGCGTGATGATGCTAGGATCATTCATCCTATGGGTGCTTTTCCTGGCCGGACTCATCGAGACGGCTATCCAGTTGTTTGGAGCAGGCAATGTTAGTTCGAACTGTCAGAGATATGTCAACAACAACAAGATCTACGGCGTCAGCGCCAGTACACTTGCTTGGCTGGAGCAAAACGGTATCTGTAAGCATTTGGGATGGCTAAGAAGAGGAATCAACACTAACATATTCAGGCTCGAGTTGGTACGCCGCATTCAGCTTTTGGATTGTTGGCAGCATTTTCTTTGTCTGGATGATGCTCATGTCCTCGCAGGTGGGCAGAGGTACATACGACGTTGCAGTTCTTCGTTAGGTTGCGTCACGTTGTCGCTTCTCCATTTCTTGTACATTTGCACCTTTGTTGCTTTTCTACGCTTGTTATTTGATTGTTATTTTGGCGAGGAGAATGAAATGCTCCTCTTTGTCTGCGGGCATCGAGTCGCGGGTACATATACAGCATGAATGATTGCGGATGGGATAGTTGCTTTCGAGCGGACGGCGTTCTTGCGTGTTTAGGGCATAGGAATTCATCGCGTACAGCAGATGAAAGTGTTTTATACCACGAGGAGGAATGTAGCTAGAGCAGCTTTTGGAATTCTGTTAGCCCTAGATAAGCAGCTATGAGGAACGAGAGTCGTCGAAAAAATATCACTTTAGAAAAAGCCTTCTTTCTTCTACACGCCCATCGAAATACGAAAGGCCTGGACATGATGATCTTCGCGTTCCTATACGGAAAGGTTTCCCAAAATGGCAGGAACCATGCTCATACCATTCAGACTTGTCAAGTAGGATTGACCAAAATCAAGGTAACAGCAGATTCTTGACACTCTCGAATAGTCGCCTGCAAGAGGTTATGCCCTGAGAACAAAAGGAAACCAGAGTCATGTCGGGGGAGCGAAACACCACCTCCATCATTCAGGAAAAAGCAGCCTCGATCATATCCAGGACATCTCTTTAACATCTTGATTCAAGATTCTTCCTTGCAAAAGCCTTCGGCGTGTGACACAGCAACGACTCGGTTGTCCTAGGCGCCAAAAAGCAAATACCGTCTCTGTCAAGGCTGCGGGCCTGTGCGTGGACGAATGAGAGGCTTTGTACACTCACACGATTTGAACCTTTGAGGAGACCTGGATGGGAGATTGATGCGATTGAGGGAATGCGATAGTTTTTGCCTTTTCGATCTCCTGCTTTGAATATTTTGGACGACTGGGTATAGTTGATTCGTTTGACCGGGCTTTTCACCTGCAGCATTTGAACTACCGGTATAGTAACGTTTTGAGTAATTGCATGGATGGCCCTTAGCCTCTCTCCACCAACCGCTCCAGGTCTCTCCTCTCCACCAATCTCTTCCACATACAGCCGATTTCGAGAAGGAGCAGATTTTTTGACCTCAACTAGAGAGCAACATCTCCTTCAGTGATTACGGCACTCGATTCACCATGGCTTCAACAGAGGTTCAACCCGCAGATGTCGCTGACAAGGTCTTACGGAGAGCCCAAGTCTCAAAGGTGATTGATACTCACCACATGCTCAAGCCGGTTTTCAGAATAATGACTCACTCTCTTAGATGACGAGGGCACTCCAAAATCGACTTGCTCTGGCAAATGTGAAGGTCAAGCATGGCTGGGAAAACCTCAACATCGACACCATTGAACCTCAGATCGAGCTGGAGCTGAAGCGAAAACGTCCTGGCTCGAGCCGTGGAGCACGATCCGATACCTCATCCAGCATATCTGACCGTTTCATGCCCAATGGTGCTCTCGATTCCTCTCCTCTCGCACCTCCCATATTCTCCGACGATCCACCACACTCGGGCAGCAGCTACGGAATGAGGAAGCGGCTGAGGTCCTCCCAAACCTCGTATAATCTGGCATATCCGGGCTCGTCTTCGCATGCGAGACAAAAGGTCCGAGGATCACGCAATAGCAGCTCCTCGTGGAAGAGCAATTACCGGTTGCCCGAATCCAGTCCGGCATACCACACTCGACATGCCCATTTCGCAATGTTACACCACTCTCCACAATTGTCCTTTGTCTCGGAAACCACAACGGTGGCTGATAGATCTCCGTCTTTACATTCGGAGGAAGACGATGACGATTTGCCAACTCTGTCCTTTCGACAGAACACCCACAATATTCACTCCTCACCACCTCGCAATCCCCGTACACCCTCTCCAGACATTGCTCGCTCGGCGCGCCTACGCAGCAAACCATTTCCTAACGGCAATGCCAACAACAATGGAGAAGAGTCAGGTGCCGATCTACTTCTATTCCTCGCCGCTTCGCCCTCACCCGCTGTACCAAACGTGAAGCGAACCCCACGAACCATTAAACCCCCCTCGACCCCACCTCCCAAGTCCACGCCTCTTCCATCCTCGATGATGACTACACCAGGCGGCGCCAATGGCAACTACATGGGCTTTGGAGCAAGCACGCCAGGCATGGGCTTCAGCTTTGCCGACTATCTCAATGTCACACCGAGTCCTGCTCAAGCTGCATGGCGGACACCGGCTGGAGTCAAGTCACCTTTAGCAGCTAAAGAGACACGACGACGGCTGAACTTTGACGGTCTACATCCGCCCACTGGAGAAAGCCCACGCATTGGCGTGGACAGCAAGTTAAATGGACTCGGCATGGAGCTCGGTGGGGAGCTTGTTTCTTCACAATGATGGCGATGATGAATGTGGACGGAAGAGATGAAGTTCGCGATTGATGCAGTCGTGGAATCGCAACGGCGTATGTCGAATTGACTGGGAACGTGGATTACCACTGCTAGGCTCGGAAGCCTATGCTCTTCATCTTCTCCCTTATCCGAAACGAAGGCAGGGCACTTTTCTTCGGGCGTTGCATGGTGGTTCTTTTATTTTTGACACCACGCATTTTCTCGGTCGGACTTTTATGTCTTCAGACGTGGTTTTAATGATACCGACCCCTTTTGTCTCTCGACGGGAGGAGCTAAAGGGAGGCTCTTTACAGCTCTGTTCTGGCGCTTGCTTTGATCATTTTATTTGGCAGGTTCTTGTGTTCTCAAGTTTCCTTTCCGAGAAGAAATTGTCTTTCTTCTTATTTGTCGGACTACGATTTGGGAATGCGAATATGCGAACGCGAGACTAAGTTCCGGATATCTGTTTCAGCTGAAGGGAGAGACATGGTGGCTATACATATACATATGATTTGCATTATGAGATACACATATCCTATTCTGACTGCAATTCTTTCTACGATTGATTGGACTGTGAATGCAGGTGCATAAATGGTGCGGTCATTATCTCACTGGTGTGTTTGACGAGTTTGCGCGATTAGGGGGACTGACTATGGAGGCCACCGGTGGCTATGCCACCGGTGGCCTCCCTCGGCCTTTCTTAAGCGAGCCCATTTCGCTTAAAGTGCGCCCAATTTTAGCGTTATAAACGAAGCTGTATCTTACCAGAAGCGAGCTTTAGTCAATGTTTCAATGTTTCCTTAGTGCGCAACCCGCACAAGTATGAATCCTTCGCATGAGTGTGTTTAATTAAGCAAGTCTAAATTATAGACCATTCCTTCGTTAAGGACGAAAGAAAACTATATTCAGTAACTCCTAACCATAATTACCATGCCTCCTTAGAATTTACTAACTTTAGATATTTAGGACTTCCAACCCTCGTTAAGAACGAGTAAGCTGCAGTACCTAATAACCTAGTAGCTAGGTATTATAGGTTATAAGGCTATTTTGCTCTAGGAACTGCTAAGTAATACGACTATTTGGGACTCGGGTAGCCGTATTAACCTAAGTAGTATCCCAAGCCTAGACCTAGGAATTATACGCAAGCGTACGCGCAGCTGCGGAGACATACTATTAGATATTATTAGCTTCGTTAAAAACGAACAAAGAGGTAAGACTTATAGCTATTTTGGGAGGATTATTATTCTAAGTAACTATAGTATACTTATCCCAAAGACCCGATCCAACTGTATACTATTCGAAGATAGCGTGCTCTAGGCGATAACTATATAGAAGGAGCTCGTCGATATCGAGGCCAATATAGATCCTACCTTTAGTACTTGGAGACGGAGCCCGGCCAACCTTATAGCTAAAGTACTTCGCTATAGACAAGCTAGTACTAGTAAAGAACTTGGCCCTGATTCGTTAGTAACGAATAAGTAAGATTTTATTAAGGTTACTTATATGCCCTAATCTATAGTTCCTAGAACCTACCAATTAGGACTACGAGCTATACTTCCTTAAGGACCCCAACGAGCGAACTACTAGTAGACCTAGCTAAAGAAAGTTAGCCCTATTCGTTAAAAATGAAGAAGTAGTAGGGATATACGTCTTCTACTAAGTACTTAGATTAGGCTATTGACGGCGAACCTCCTAAAGGAAGCGGAGTAAGGCAATATTATTGTTCTAGGTTCGTTAGGAATGAATAATAGTCTTCTAAAGTAAAGACTTATATTATAGGGAACAAGACCACGAGGTGTAGTAGGTAGGAATACTAGTATGCCTCTAGTACTATTCATATTGCTACGGTGCCACTGATTGATAACGTGGTTGACCTAGGGACCTTGAATAGAACGAAGGTCTGCGACGGTAATAGTGCGGCCTGCTATAATATTGGTCGGGTTCGTTAGTAATGAAGGAAGAGGACTAGGAAGAGGAGAAGAAGACAGCTTTCTATCTAAGTTATTGTTCGTTGGTAACGAGGGAAGAGGACTAGGAAGAGAGAAGACAGCTTTCTATCGAAGTTATTATTATTATCTGGTAGAGAAAATTTAGTAAGAAATTCAAGTCTTAAGTACTAGGCATCTTTATACTATTATAGGTATTACACGTGAATAGATCCACTTTTGATTAGGTAATAGGAAATAGTAATACTGTTATCTATTTATGACGTAGTTTAGATATCAAGATCCAGGTATTAAAGGATAAGGAGGGTAAGGTGATATCAAGATCCGGGTATTGAAGGATAAGGAGGGTAAGGTATTTGATATTATACTTAGCTTGACTAGGATAAAGGATGAGGAAGATATCTTTATTAATTCGTTATTAACGAAGGGCCTTGAGAATACTGTGCTGGATACGCTAGATATACTAGATACGCTAGATACGCTAGATATACTAGATGTACTGGATGCGCTGGATATACTAGATATACTAGATACGCTAGATATACTAGATACGCTAGATACGCTGGATGCGCTAGATACGCTAGATATACTAGATACGCTAGATGCGCTAGATGCGCTAGATACGCTGGATACGCTAGATGAGCTAGATAAGCTAGATAAGCTAGATACGCTAGATACGGATATCAGGGAGATACCTATTGGCGATTCGTCTAGGACGAAGGATATACTAGATATTATTAGCGATTCGTTTAGGACGAAGGATATACTGGATATAAAGATAGAAGAGGCGGAGTTGGTAAAGGTCTAGGTAGGATTACTCGTGGGTAACGAGAAGAGGGCGAAGACGGAAGAGCTGGCGAAGACGGAAGAGCTGGCGAAGACGGAAGAGCTAGTAAAGATAGAAGAGCTAGCGTAGACTAGACTACTCGTTGAGAGCGAATAGCCTAAGGCTATTAGATACTTATCTGGGCTATTGGTACTCGATTAGAACGAGTATCTAACCTATTTACTATATTCTCGAATATAGAAGGGATACGTCGTGTTAATAGAGTTTCCTTTTCTTGATCTTTCTTTCGATATAGCGTTTGCTTCTTTCGTGGTTGACGAGGAGGGAATAAAACAGGCCCTAACCTAGATACTTCTATATTATTATAGTTAATCTACTAATATATATAGAATTGGCTTCGTTGAAAACGAAGCTCTCTATATACTTTTAGAATCCGTATACAATTATATATACATGGGAGGCCATTTGCCCTTGAGAATATACTAGAGTATTTAGTCTAGGTATTCGGTGGTAACGAACCATTTGCTTCCTGTTGGATTTGAATCTTCGTATCTATAACGAGGTCCGCAACCTTTTCAAGCGCAAATCGTATAATAGAGTAGGTTACCAAGGTAAAGATAGGAGATTAGGTTCGTCTAGAACGATAGTAAAGTGCTTTCGATCGTAGGGTACGAATCTCCCCAAAGCGCTTTGTCTAGTAGGCCCTGATCGATTCGTAGAAATTGAGGAGATTTTTATTTAATATACCTAGCTAGGCGTAATAGGTTCCATGAGTTCCCTCGGTTCTTAACGTACTCCTCTATTTGAAATGAAAGATATTATTAATCTAGTAATAGGCGAGTAATTCCCGGTATAGCTACTACTCCTTCGTTAAGTACGAATAGTATCCTAAGAATAATACTTTTATCTCGTTACAAACGCTTGTAAATTCAGCTTCGGATTTAGCCTTGATCGAGCGGTACTAGATATCTATTACCTTAATAATATTCTTATTATCCTCCTCGTTACTATCGGGGTTCATTATTGGTTTACCGTACTTACGGCGAAGCTAAGTAAGAATATCCTTCTGCGCATACCAAAAACAGAGGATAAGTAAGATTTCGTTAAAAAAGACTTCGTTAATAACGTTTAGCTGGGCAACTTCTCGGTCTATTAGGTAGGCTCTAGGAATTGCCATTTCGTTTATAACGAACCATTTTCGAATAGCAGCCCAGACTAGTTTCAAATCGGCTTTACTCTTTTTCTATAGTATAAGAGCAAGGCCAAAAGGGACAGTCTAATCTTCGCCATTAACGAAGATAATATTCAGAACTAGCCTTCTATATTATATCATTTTAAAGGTATAGTCGTATAATAATAACTCTAGATATTGAGGCTAGAGTTCCAGTATCTCTTTAGGAATAATAAGTAGCCAGTTAATTTCATTCGTTTCTAACGAAGGAGCCTAGTCAAAGTATATCTCATACTTTTTAAAGAGATTAAATAGAAATTTAGCCTCCGTTTTCCCATCCAGTCTTGCCCGTGATATTTGTACTCGTTGATTATGAAGGTCTTTTACTACGAGGAGTAAGTTAGGATTCGACTCGTTAAGAATATAGAGAGACCTTTGAACTGAAATTCCAGTTACTACATAGTTGGTAATAGTATCAGAAACCGTAGGTTTTTGGCGCTGACGCTAACGATGATAAGGGAGGACCTTCGGTAGTAACGAAGGATAGCTATAAAGCTATAGTTGAAAACTAGTATTCTTACCGTAGGTAATCTCCCATTTTCCCTTGACATTCTCTAGGTTTATCGCTCGAAGAATAAGTACTATAGGGCAGTTTTTACAAGCTGAAGGTCTTTCTGGTCGTATTCTTGATTTCGCTATAAGCTTTCTAGTATTCTTTAGCTTCCCTCTCTAAGTATAGGCCATTCGTTTCAAACGAATCTCCTTAGAGGAGTTATACTTGTTCTTGCCTGTAAAAGAAAGATTATAGCTACTAGTATGAGCGGCCTTATAGCAGGCTACCTCTACATCTTTAAGGGTTCGATATCGACGAGCTGGTGGGGGTAGTAGGCTATAAAAACCTAGAGGGATAATAATATCGGTATTATCCCTATTAGAAACTTGGTTTGTTATATCTGAATTAAATTTACTCTCTTTATCCTGATCTGATGATGATGATAATAGTGAAGATAGTAGAGAATCTAAATCATCAAGTCTTGGAGCAATAGCTATTCGTTGACTACGAATAGAAGAAGTGGAGGGAGAAGGAGGCTGGAGTCGGGGTCTCTTAGCTATTCGTTAACGACGAAGAGGAGAAGGAGGAGAGTCTTGCTCTAGTCGAGGTCGCTTTTCCGTTCGTCCTTGCTCTAGTCGAGGTCGCTTTTCCGTTCGTAATAAGTCTAGTTTTTAGTAAGTAAAATATTTCTCTTTCCTTTGTTAACAACGAACCTGAAGCAAAAATATCTTCTAGACTAGAGTCGGTATCCTCTTCGTTGTCGGTATCCTCTTCGTTGTCGGTATCCTCTTCGTTATCGGCATCCTCTTCGGTATCCTCTTCGTTGTCGGTATCCTCTTCGTTATCGGTATCCTCTTCGGTATCCTCTTCGGTATCCTCTTCGGTATCCTCTTCGTTGTTGGCATCCTCTTCGTTTGGAACGAGTTCTGGCTTCTTTGGAGAGAATGGGAGTTCCTGTTCGTTTAGAACGAGGTTATCTTCCGAGTTAGAGTTAGAGTCAGAGTTAGAGGAGGAGCTTCTATCATCGCTAATAACAATTAGACCAAAAGGAGTGGGAGAAAGCTCTGATTCAGAGATTGGTAAGAGAGGTCGATCGAGTAATCGAGGAATTCGAAGTCCTCGTTTACCTAAAGCCTCCTACCTTTAAGTACTTCGTCTATTACGAGTACGCCACTCTTTCTCGCTCTGAAGCTAGGTAATCTTTTACTTTCTTTTCTCCGCTACTTCTTCTTCCTTTCGTTTTTGACGCCTCTAGGCCTAATATTTTTTAAGTAGGCTTCGTTGGCGATAAGTAGCTAACGACTCAGCTCGAGCTTCTTCTTCGTCGTACTCTTTTTCCAACTATTTTATAATCTCTATAGATTGTTTAGACATCTTAGGCTCTACCTTACCTTGAAGGAAGGCTTGAAATTGGCCCTTCTCTTGAAGTACTTCGACTGCTCTTTTATATTCGATTATAGCTTTTCTTATATTGGTAATACCAGGAACCAACCGATTTCTCTACTCGTCTAAGACGAAGCCAAATGGTAAATGTTTCTTTGCCTATATAGGGTTCTATTCTTGCTAGATAAGCTATTCGGGCTTTCCCTTCCTTTTTTGATACCTACCCTCTCCGGAGGCCACTACGTCTCTAATGCCTGCGGAGGCTACTACCTCTACGGAGGCTACCCCGTCTCTACTACCTTCGTTGGCAACGAAGCCTGCGGAGGCTACCTCTCCGGAGGCTACCTCTCCGGAGGCCACCTCTACGGAGGCTACCCTATCTCCGTCTCTACTACCTTCGTTGGCAACGAAGCCTACGGAGGCCACCCCGTCTCCTCTAATGCCTACGGAGGCTACTACCTCTACGGAGGCTACCCCGTCTCCAATACCTGCGGAGGCTACTACCTCTACGGAGGCTACCTCTCCGGAGGCCACCCCGTCTCCAATACCTACGGAGGCTACCACCTCTGCGGAGGCTACCTCTCCGGAGGCTACCCCGTCTCCAATGCCTACGGAGGCTACCCCGTCTCTAGTACCTCCGGAGGCTACTACCTCTACAGAGGCTACCCCGTCTCTACTACCTTCGTTGGCAACGAAGCCTGCGGAGGCTACCCCGTCTCCTCCAATACCTGCGGAGGCTACTACCTCTACGGAGGCTACCCCGTCTCCAATACCTGCGGAGGCTACCACCTCTCGGGAGGCCACCTCTACGGAGGCTACCCCGTCTCCAATGCCTGCGGAGGCTACTACCTCTACGGAGGCTACCTCTCCGGAGGCTACCCCGTCTCCAATACCTACGGAGGCTACTACCTCTACGGAGGCTACCCCGTCTCTAATACCTACGGAGGCTACTACCTCTCGGGAGGCCACCTCTACGAAGGCCACCCCGTCTCTAATACCTACGGAGGCCACTACCTCTCGGGAGGCTACCTCCTCTCCAGCGCCTACAGAGGCTACTACCTCTCCGGAGGCTACTACCTAGGAGGCTACGTTTCTAGTACCTTTAGTCTTGGTCTTCTTCCTCTATTCCTTTGTTTTAAACGAGGTATTAGGAGGTTGTAGAGCTAAAGAACTCCTTGTTTAGCGTACTTAGCCTGTTTGACTAGCTACTACCTTTAAGGCGCTTCGTATTTGACGAGTAGAAGGGGAAGACATAGTAGTAAAGTATATTTAGTATATATTTAGTATATATTTAGTATATATTTAGTATATGTTTGTTAATAGATATACTCGTTGATAACGAAGTAGGAGGATTCTCACTTATATATACGGGGTTACCAAGGAAATATTAACTAAAGCTCGCTTCTAGTAAGATATAGCTTCGTTAATAACGCTGAAATTGGGCGCACTTTAAGCGAAATAGGCTAAATTTAAGCGAGTAAAGAAAGGCCGAGGGAGGCTACCGGTGGCATAGCCACCGGTGGCCTCTATAGTTAGTCCCGATTAGGCGGTTTCTAAGTTAGGAGGTTTATAGGTCGGCGGCGGCGTTGCCGAAGCTGAAATGGTTATATAGGTAGTATCGCCGTATCGCGACTAGCGACGTACTCTCCTCTCTACCAATCTTACTACAAAGCTCTTAGCTAGGTACGTTGGATGTATATATATACTCCCTATTTATTTCCTCCTAGATAAAGATCAAAGAGGGGATTTAGTTCTCCGCGTTCCTTTGAGAGTAGAAATATAGATAGCGGGTTTTTAATAATAATGCGGGGCTGGACGCGTGATATTTTTTTTGGGGTTTCTATAACGAGGGTTAGGACGCGGATCCTTGTTTCGTAGGTATTTGGCGTTTTTTAGTTGATGGGGTTGGTATACGGATCTCTTTTTTGGGCTGCATCGATTGGATTGGGGGTATTGAGGGGAGCGTTGTATAGAAGTGAATATAATTCTATAGAGTAGAGAATCTAGGGGGTATATTTGGCTTCTTCCCGAGTTTTCCTACTATTAGAAGGGTATTATTTCCCTATTCTACGAGCTGTAGAGAGGTAATACCTTATGATTAGTAAGATAATTCTGAGGATGTCACGCTGGTATGAATTCTATGTTACCCTCAAAGCTGCAATCTGGTGCACATCTAAGCCTGCCCGGCTGAGCTGTCCGTGGTCCCCGTGCCTGCACGACGAGATTAGGTGTCTGATTCAACAGCCAGATTGCTACTCTATTGCTTGAATCTATATTAATTAGCTTTGAGTTGACGACTGTGTCATGTCTTTGGTCGCTGAATGGCGGTACCCCTGCCTGTTCTATCTCTTCACGACCACTGCAAGGTACTATACGTGACGTACCGAGTATAATCCTGTTAAGCGTTCAGGGATTGATCCCAGCGATTAGTCTCCTCGGCCATTTACAGTTCCAGAGCATGGAAATTTACCGCCGAGCCTGGTTGCACCCCCAGGTCGCCAACAGACTTGGCTTGAATCTGTCTGGCCATCCCAATTGTCAGCAGCATACCTACATCACCCCCAACCATATGGTCCTAATGCCCTCTACCTAATATTGTTTTGCGTCAGCTTTCTTACTTCACTCCGCGTTTGCGCCTTAGCTCCTACATATTCTGGATATCCACAGGACGCTGGATGGGGCTGGTGTCTAGCTATCTAATCTTTACATCAGTCTTCACACCTTTACACGAAGCCTACGAATCAACGTCCAGACTGCTGGGGACATGAAGAACTTCGACCGCTTTTTCAACTGTCAGTAAGGAAGGATTTGGTTGATCCGTCAAGTCGTCAATATGCGGACACCAATATCACTCGCCGTCGTCCTAGCTGCATATCGCTGCAGAGGTGTTTTGGGTTTGGGTGAAACGTTTGGCGCTGAGATGATGACCGCCATAAAACCAGTTCCAGAGGCCTATGATAGTGCCAATGCTGTTAGGCTGAACGGGACAACGATAAGGGATACCGAATGCAAAAATTGTCCATATGGAAATTGCATAAATTATGGATGGTTACCGGCCGGATATACTGCGCCTTTCCAGTGCTTCACCCAGGGCGAGACTATTGGCAATACAAAGTACGTAAACTGGCTTCTTAAACAGGCGTATTGAACTCACCAGAATCTAGAACTTGGTTACGATATGCCATTGGTGATCGACAGGATGACTTCTGCTACGTGAGCACATTTGATATGCAGCCAGCAAAAGGAGATTGTAAGTCCTGCTTCAGACTGTGTTCTTCTGATCAAGCTGACATCATCTAGTCATGGTCGATCTACCTTACTGCGGCACGAAATCAGAGCTCTCCTTCTACCTTCCAAGCCAGAAGGTGAAGACCCTTCTTTACACAGAGTGTAGTCTTTGCCCGTGGCGAGATTGCGACGGCCTAAAGTTCTATCAATCAGGAGCCACTTTGGATGTCAATTGTCAGGTCACCGATGGATGGAACCAGCTTGGGCCTTTACATCCCGAGGGCACACGGTAGGATACCTGTAGCACTTCAACCGTGAGCAACGCCGTTCTAACAGGGTGCAGGAAATATTA
Source organism: Venturia aucupariae (assembly GCA_003693225.1). Classification (NCBI taxonomy): domain Eukaryota; kingdom Fungi; phylum Ascomycota; class Dothideomycetes; order Venturiales; family Venturiaceae; genus Venturia; species Venturia aucupariae. The sequence continues at coordinate 36,887 of QWZN01000163.1, read as the reverse complement.
CAGAACGTTGGATAATTGCTATGTTTCAGTCAACACAGTCGAAGATCTTGCACTGAAAGCACCGTCAACTCAAGCGCGGCCTGCGAGTCTCAAGCAAGAGTCTCTGCCATACTGTGGTCCAGTGCCTCACCTACAAGCAGTCAATCGTCCTGGACTCACCGAAGATAGTCCGCCTCTTCAACCTATTGCAAAGCCAGCGATACCTCCTCCTTCGGCCGCTGCTCCTTTTTTGTGGCCTGCACCTCAACCATCTTCCAATCAGAAACCTCAAACTCCGCCCAAGCCAGCTGCACAAAGACAACCACCTTGGTGGCCTAAAATAGGTGCGCCCAAATCTGCCGCTGTAGCGCCCCCAACGCCACCTCTGTGGATTCCTGTGGATGGCTTGGCATGACAGGGATCTGAAGTCTCTGAAGGAGGAACTTCAACTGTGTTCGCACAACAGATAGATACATACAAGACAATACAGAGTTATCCAGTTTCATACACGTGTACACATTTCTTTATCATGACCTAGTTCCGAGACCTACCAACAACCTCGAAATACAAATCCAGCTGATGCAGAGGAAGAAGACGAAGAGGAAGACAGTGGTGATGAAGAGAAGGCACCGACGCAGTTAATAAGAAGAACTGTCAGTATAATACGAGCACCTTCAGCATCGTGTCGGACTTGTCCCGGCGCCTGGTGCAAAGCTTCCGAGCGATTGAGTCGGCGGCAGAAGGCTGAAGTGAGCTGCTCCACAACCCCAGGCTCGAGAAGCCAGTTTCTGAGGACTGCGAGCTCCTGTTATGTCCATGTGAGGGATACAGATCTTTCGGTGGATGAAGGTATGTTGGGCATTCAACTCGAAGCGTATTGCCTAAGCTGACTTTTCTTAGCAATGGCATTGTCGAGATGCTCGTAACGAGAAATTTTGATGTTGGTACTCTTTTAAACCGACTTTCTCTTTGTAGCGGATTTTCTTCTGGTGGCCGCTGATCTTTATCAAGATCGTGACTTTGACCTTCGCAACATTCCTGGCGACACATAGCACTGCATGAATAGGGTAAATGCATAGTTTGTGAACAGGACCGTTCAATTGTACAGATAAATAAGAGCAATCTGTATCTACTTTTCTAGATTGACCATGCGTGTAAGTTATGCTAGCCATTGATGGTCCATGACTTCCTCGATGTCTGGATCTAATCGATGGGATAATATCCATGCGGAACCTTGCTTGAGGCTACAATCTGTCATTGCTGCGGAGAAAAGAAGGCGGAATCTAAGGCTTTCGTTAATCTGGACTGAGAATTATCTGGCTTGCCAATTTGGCTTTGATTACCCGGATCAGTCACATCGCGAATGACTGAGCTGCGCCATCGTCCACAGCCGGTTAACGCCAAACTCATTGCAAAACCACGGCCACCACCCAATCATCGCAAACTAACCACGCTGACGCACACATACAAGAAGACTTCGACCACCATCGTAAACACAAAAATGTTCCCCAATCTCAACATCAACGCGGGCCCCAAAGATGTCAAAGAAACAGCTCAATCACGACCAAAGCTATGTATCAATGGTGTTGAAATCAACCCAAACACCAAGAATGGGTCTGTCAACCTCAAGAAGGCAGCCATCATCGAAGGCCAACTTCTAACACCACCTCCAACGCCTCCACCGCAACCAAGCACCAACACATCCTAATCTATCTTCCATCAGCACCACCCAGAAGAAACAGTAAGTCCCAGTCCCAAGCAAGCCTTGTCAGATTCCTGGCAGGTCAAATCTTATCCATCTAGGGATTCCGGCAGCAGTCGATGAGATTTGAGCATTTTTCTCCGTGTACGACTCTTCCCTGGATCCCGGAACTGTAATGGTGGATTGGTCTTTTGGGGCGGGATGTTCGGATATACTGGGATGGATTTTGGGTTTTGCGTTGCGGGCTTGCTCTTGTGTGCCTTGCGCTTCTGTGAGGCGCTGAGCTTCATTTCCTCTGGCATTGCAGTGACTCTCTCCCAGAGACCCCATCGAGGAAGAAGCTCAAGCCGAACAGCGCGGGTGAAAAGAAGAAGGAGGAGTCCGAGGAAGACGAGAAGCCCGTCAACAGCGACCAGGAGGACGTCGCTGATGAACTGCTCGACAACAATTCGGAAGACGTGGAGGATGACGAAGAAGCTACAGTCATCGAGGATCCTACCGCCGGCATGGACAAATTAGTATTGGGAAAGCTTACCAAGAACCAGCTCATCGCCCACGTCCTGGCCATGCGCAAGAACTTCCCCGTGACAGTTCCAGTTCCAGCTACTGCTGAAGGCGCCGTGTACGAGTTGAAGATGAAGAAGCTCGAGCAGGATTACTCCACCAAATTCACCGAGCTCGAAGCCGAGGTCGAGAAAGCAGAGGCCCAGACCCGAATCACTAAAGACTTCGTCGAAACCATGGCCGACCACATGTTCGCATCGATCGACCGACACCAAAACCTAGTACTTCCTCTCCTCGCCGAGAAACTCTATACCACAAAGAAGTCCGGTGACTATCACACGGGCTTTTATAAAGCTAAGAAGATGATATGCAATAACGTCTGCAATGCTCTCGAGAGCTTCCCCCCTCAGATGAACGAGATGATCGACACACTCGCAATCCTCGGAGAAACAGTCAACCGCAGATGGAAAGAGGGTATGGGCGTTCCTGGGAGAGTTCGTCTATTAATCGATTGATGGATGGGGAGGGATTGGGAGCCGTTTTTTCTTCATCATAGGCTTGCAAATGGTATTCGTTCTATGATTTATCTTGACGTTGATACTTTCTTTGTTCCTTTGTGATGGGTTGCTGAAGGTTGTTCAGCGGTTTTGAGTCGAGATCGTTGTCGATGAGGTTCTGGCAATTCATTTTTGAGGATAATTGGTTGCTGGAAATTCATCGACAATGATCTTGAATTGCACAAGTCGACTTCGCGTCGACGATCCCAAATCCTCTTCTTTGGCTAACGGTACCTATTACCAAGACTCGGGATATTTGGGTATGCTCATTCAAGTCTATTCAGACAAAGCAGGTCTCAGTATACTCAGATATGCCAGCCTGTACATCACGTCGAAGATCCCAAATCCTCAACAGCATTTACTCGATCCCAACTCACCTTCTCAATCTTCCTAATCTTCTCTTCTATCCTCCCAATCCTTCTCCCCACTTCCTCCCTAACACTCTCCTGCTCCCTCCAAACCTGCTTGAATCCCTCCACCATGAACGGTTCCAACACAGCCTTCTTCCCCGCAACATAATCATAAACAACAATATCCTCCACCAACCTCGCCGCCACCCTCTGATGCCTCTCCGAGAATATGACAACGTCCAATACAAAGCTATCCGTGGAGGCAGAAGGTGGTGTAGCGAGTTTATGGAGAACGGTGATATGATCGGGGAAGGTCATTGGGAATTTGAAGTTTGTGGTTATGGAACGGAGGATCATGCCGATGCCTTTGTTTGTGCCTAGTTGTGTCCATGCGTGGGCGTTTGTTGGGTCGATGGAGCGGGCGAAATTCTGGGTCCAGTTTACGCGGGCGGATTCGGCGTAGCGGTTGTAGATTACGTTGTTTATGTGGCCTGGGTGATGATGGAGTTAGTTTGTAGATTTTCTTCGGTGTGATAGAATGGCTACGAAGGAGGTTGCTTACCCTTTAGTTTGTATCAGCGCATTGGTTCAGTAGGTATAGCATTGGTGCGGAACGGTTCATGAAGATGTAGTTATGCCATTGAATTCTACATACCATACTATCCATTTCCCCCCATACTACTGCGTGATTCCATAGTCCTCTTCTTCCTTCTGCTGTCAAGAAGCCCTCGCTACCAGCGATGAGTGTTCTCCAATCTGTGGCCAGTTCCTTCAATATAGAACCTGCTTCTTGCACTTGAGGGGTCGTCAGCCCAAACGTTATGCATTTCCCCAGCCGAGCTTTTGTATTGTTCAGCCATCTCGCGTTCAATGGCTTGGTCTCTATTGATGTCGGAGTCGGTTGGGAGCTACAATGTGCGGGGAACGTAGAGAATGTCGAGGATTGCTTCACGCAGACTTTGAGCGAGGCGTGTACAGTCCTTGGGCGGGGGAGTCGGGGTGGCATGGTGAGGCGTTCTAGATGGGTGGGTTAGATGTTATCGCGACATTGATGTTATTCTGTTCCTTGCAATGCCGTCGGCATGGATGGAAACTTTGGCAGAGTCCCACTTCCGCTTTTCCGCTGTCTCCTCCACTCAACACCATCCAACTCTATCTTCTCCATGGCGATGAGCACAGGGAATTAGGTTTCATCAGCCCCATCATTTGTATTTGTATGCTGTGGCTGTCAGCGAGTAGTGCCGGCTTCCTCTTTCACGCATGTGCGATGACAGGAATCGTGGTAGGCAATCAGGGATCATTAGCTCTCATTCGCGAGCTGGTCAGAAGAAATTTCAAGGTGCCCTAGCAATTTCTGCAAAGAATTGGGACACCACTATAAAGAGCTTGGGATCTTGCCGTCTGCTACCCATAGGTACGCCTAGTAGTCACACATCAGAGTGAAGCGTTTAGCGGTCTTGCCGAGCGGACGCCATGATGGATAGTTGAATTCAGGAATTGGGTATGTTCGCTTGGGACCACCGAATTCCTGATCCAACAATCTTCCAATATAATACGTTGTCTGCTGGGAGACAAAGGGTAAGAGAGTGGTTTTCTTAGTAACGGATCATGCCCATGAATAGTGATGATCTCTCGTGACACATTAATTTACAGGCATGTAGTTATATTGATCTCCAGTCAGCTCTCAATAATGACAACCATGTTATCCGGTTAGAAGCCTGGTTGTCAAATCGTTCACCACACGCATGTGCAACATATACTTTGATGATGACCTGCTTGCGTTTCTAACCTTTCCGGCTGAGCTTGCATGATCGCGCATCCAGATCCAACATCATGTCGCCGGACATTGAGGCTGTCACGGTGCCACCAGAATTACCGCGCATGGTGTCGCCTAAGATAGCAGAGGATCTGTCAATAAGAGAAAAAAAACCTTCCTTGGAAGAGCTGCGGGATTTGGTCTCGGTCAAATATCCACCAGACTATTCGGAACTCTGGACGGAAGACCATGGGAAAGAGGTTGTGCCGGTCGCCGAAGGCAAACAGGTCATACCGCATGATGGAATTGAGCATGAACCATCGGCCGATGGCAAGTACGTGGCATTACCCCATGATGAGAAAGAGCACATACATACGGCGCACGGAGGAGGTGCAGAGGAGGGGGAAACAAGAGGAAAGAGGAGGTGTTGTGGGATTCCTCTGAAATGGATAGCAATACTGGCTATCGTAATACTGCTGCTCGCTGTCGGTCTTGGAGTCGGATTGGCCTTGGGTTTAAAGAAGAAGGGCTCATCCAAGTAAGGCATGACCGCATACCTTTTAAAACACAAATGTTGATCATGATCAGAAATGCACCAGCATACCGAGGGAGCGGCTCTGCGAACCAACCGTTCTTGACCGGCATCGACTATGACGAACCATTCGAGAATGACGGCTCTGGTGTAGATGCGTTGACAGACCTCTTCTACCAAAGAAAAGACGGCTTGATCAGACAAGCAACAATGCTCGCCAATGGAACCTGGCTGGGTGCAGCAGCGGATGATTTCGCTGCTACCGATGCAAAGATAGGCACGCCGATAGCAGTCACCTCGTTCACAATGCGCAAAAACCAAGTCATGGCACAAGCGGTTCGCGCTCCCTCCCGCGGCGATCGGTCGTGTACCAATACTGACTGTTTTATGCAGCGGCATTTGTTTTACATTGATACCGGCGGGACATTACGAGAACGATTGTACGATAATATTACGAGGAAATGGTCGAGTGGGGCAGTTGATCAGCTTAATGTGAAGCCTGTATTAGGCAGTGGATTGCAAGTCTGCAATGGCAATGATTTCGGTGGAGATCGGAATAATACGAGTTATCGAGATGGGATCACCCTTTTCTATGGCTACACAAATGATAGCATTCAACAGTGAGTATGCTGACCGCATTCTTTAACATCCTTGAACTGACGAATGTTCGCTAGACTTGGCTGGAATATGGAAGACAAATTCTGGGTCAAAGAACAAACCTTTGTCGATGTCAACGGGAAAGGCGGAGTCGCATGTCACATCCGGCCAACCCTCTCAACCGTCGTCGCGACACATAAATCAGACGTGATATTCTTCTGGCGAGACTCGGACGCAACGAAACGAGGCAGCGCTACCCATCCCATCAATGTGTGGCAGAGGGCTCCGCTGTCTATACCGGGTATCTACGAAGGAGCTGCCATCAACATGCACGCATACGGCTTCGGCCAAGGCAGGTATCGAGGCGGTGGTAACAACAACAACACCACAGACCCAAACACGACCGATTCCCGCTCAAACTGGCGCGCGGGAAGAGGAGGAACTTGGACGCCACCGAATCGCTATATCCTAACCCAACTCTCCGATTTAACCATCCGCGCCTTCAACATCACCGGGTCCGCTGAACATATGGCGTTAGCACCTATCGCCTACCGCACTACCACCGTTCCCTCAATTGGAATTGGAAGTCCACCTGCTAAAGCACTTCCGGGCTCCAGACTGGCATTTACAATGGATCGGGATGCGGTTGAACTTGGGAGTGGAGGTAGGAATTCGACGAGGAGGACTTGGATAACGTGGTTTCAGACTGAGGTGGGAGGTGTGGCGCAGTATATCGCTGGGAGTGAAGACTTGGACCGGTGGGGCGTTAGTAGTGTCGATATCGGCGATTGAAGATATTTTCTCCATTTCTTATTATGGATTTTTTGGGGGGGGGGGGGGGGGGAATTTTTCTTTCCCTGGGCACCAGAATTGCCAATCGCGGTTATGGAGGGATGGTTATCAGCGTTTGGGAAAAGGAACATTATTAATTCTATTAGGACTGGGTTGGGTCGCGCATGGGATGCTATGCTGTATCTGTTGTGAAGTATAACGGTTTGGATATGCTTTAATACCCTGGGAGGCTGGCGTGTTCGTTAGACGGGTTCGAAATCAGTACTTTTCTTACCGCTGATGTGACTGGTGAAATGGATATTAGGGTTCCCGGCCTACTGGCTCATTTTGCTTTGTTCCTGGTGACGCATAGTGGTTGCTTTAATGGAGACGTTGGTTACGTGACTGTCCTTGGAACGAGATAGATTTAGGGTGAAAGTGAGCTCTGTTATTCTGTCTTGCTGCAAAGCACGACTTCTGTACGACAGTATCTGTATAAGTTTTAGAAAGACAGTGGTTGGATGTATACATACTTTCAAGTGCGGCCCGTGGATCCAAAAATTACGATACTGCTTGTGCCGATTTTAACAAGTGGATTAAACGTACTATAGTGTGAAGAGTCGGAAGTTGTCGCTCTCTATAGTACCCAAAGGCAGTGTCCGACATCAAAAGATCGTGTACAAACGATGATCTACTTCGTATTCGAGGAAGGTGAAGAGACTGACTCATCTCCTAGATAGGTTAGCTGCCTGCTTTGAAGTTAATGAGAATATGCTTCAGATCATATTGCTCTTATGGCGATAACGCTACCGTAAAACACGTCTTCGCACCGGCTATTTGAGCAAGTTGGTACATTTCGAAGGCTGCATTGGACGTTCGTAACAAGTCGATTCCTCGCCTGCATAGGACAGGCTGAGCATGCAGTAGATTTTCTCAGCGAGACATGATCGAGTCTAACTTGATAAGAGATGGGTGCTTTTGGCTTTGCTCCAGCCTCGCCTGTTTATGCCGCTATGGGGAGCAAGCATGAAATGGGAGCAGAATACACACACCATCGTCGTCCGGCATCATTTCCGTCAAGTCAAGCAGTTGGTCCGAGGAAGACGAGTACCTGAGCAGAGTACAAGCTGCGTATTCCAGACTGAAGAAGAAACGATGATGAAATGAAGAGCACTAGGAGTGCCATATCGTGACGCACTAGGACATGGACAAGGTTGAGAATATCTCGCCTTGTTCCCGTCCTCGGATCCTGCCGAGGTTTCGTGGTGGTGGTGGTGGTGGTGGTGGTGAGTGCCAGAGGGAGTGTCGGAAACAGCAGCGATTGGAGGAGAAGCTACGTGATGGAGGATGATGCCACGGGTGGGCGAGGGCGGTCCGTAGTAGCTACCGCTATCCAAGATGTGATACATCGATATCGTGTTCTTCCTGACGCGCTCGAGACCTAAGACAGAGGCAGATGAGGATGGGAAGATGTCTTGCTGGGGATGGGGATGCTAAGGCGCTCGGAAAAGCCCGAGGCAGTGATGGAATATGGGAGGGCACGAACTCTCTAGTTGCATATGTACCGAGACCCTCGGAGAGTTGATGCAAACCCCCCTGACTAGCAGGTACACTTGCTTCTTGGAGGGGAGGGTCCGCTCGATCTAACCCCCCAAAACTGCGGCTGCCCCTGAGAAGAGGTGCCCCTCACAGTAATTGAAGGCCCTGGTTGCCCAATCTTTTGGGTCACTTAAATAATAGTCGCCGGCGCATGGCGCATGCAGGAGCCATCCATAGTTGAATAAGGAGGGAAGACGTGGACATGGACGTGGACGTGCAACTGAACTCTTAAGATGGCTCTCCCCTTGCGCTTGGAACCAATGCCACTCCCACTCTCCCGTTTCCACTCACCACCCGCCATCACTCCAACACGGCGCTTCGCCCTTGGTGTCTTTGTGGCCGTCAGATGCATGCGTCGCTAACCTCAGTCCTTCTTTGACCTCGTTTGTATCTACAAACCCACACTCTTTTGCTCTGTCCATCCTTACTTTCCTTCCTTCTCAACATGCCTCACTCGGGGAAACGCGCCCTATCGGACACTCGATTCGATGCGGACCTCATGATCCTCGATTACACACTGTTCATGGCTACTAAGGCTTTACTCGAAGAACAAATCCTTAAGCATGAGGAAGGCCTGGACGAAAATCTATCACAACATCCCCTCGAGATGGTCGATTGTAAGCCATTCCAATCGCGGCAACTATCCTACCAATCCTTTCACTGATTGCCAATTTGTCATTCTAGCATTTCTGCGTATATTCAAGAACAACCATCCAGGCGAGTCAGTTTCGAACGCCATCAAACTTCGCCTACGCCTGGTCAAGTTCACTACTCTTTTCGGTCGTCGATCTACGCAATCGGCAACCACACCATCGTCAGCTGACCTTGAAGCACTTCGTCAAACACATCGGCGTCGTGCTGCTGAGTATTGGGACTCATCATCAGACGGCTCTGACCGGGAGTCGGCTTTCCAACACCGCCAGTCTTCAGAACGCCGATCAGCTACCCAGTACCGTGCTACTCGTGATTCCATTGCGCTCTCCGACCTCGTGCCAATGTTTATTGGTCTCTCAGCAGCTCGTAGCAACATGGACATGAGCACACGCGAAATCACCACGCAATGGATGCATCTCGCTGGCCAATTTATGCTTCAGGCAGCACTTGAGCAGTGCCTGCTGTACGGACAGTGTCCGGCAGAAAAGCTTCGTGAGATTTTCTCCTGGGGATGGAAGGAGGATATTTCCGCATCTTGGCAGGACGAGCAATCAGTCAACGATATGTTCTTCGATATGGATCAGTACGATGAAGACGGATCAAGGCGGGAAGTCAAGGGATGGAAGGAGATCAAGATGGGATACTTCAAAATGGTGAGCATCTCTGATGGAAGAAATGGTACGCCCACTGACAAAATACAGCTCAAACCAACCGATGGCATCGATCCAGTGCGACATCTCAGAAGAGTCCAAGGCCGCTTCCCACTTCACGATTTTGAAAACTCACTACTCCTTTTCCTAGAGGCTCTGCAATTGGAGCAAGAGGAACCTTTTTTGACCCAGCTCGAGAACAATACTGTCCCAGGCATGTCACCGAAAGATATGGCTTCTTTGAAGAAACGTCTGAGACTATCGTTCTAAATCGAAATCGCTACAACAAGTATCCTCCATCTCCCATCACCAACCACGATCCCGACACCGCCTTCGCCTTTTTTCTGGCAATGTCTTCCCTAATCACCTTGCGATACGGCGATCCGCCCCCGGTCCTTACATCATAGCACGGCGGTGTTCTTTAACGCATATCTGGTACTCGATATTCTATCATGTCATATTTACGATCTTTTCTCTCTTTCGCTGGGCTTGACTCGCCTCGTGTTATTACTTATTTCCCTCCTTGCACAGCGCAGCGTCTGGGCTGACCTTAACGCCATGAATCAGATACCCGGAGGAGATTGCATGCATGTACGATAATGATGATATTTGTCCGGTCTTTATAGATATTTCGACATGATTAATGATAAAAGTTCTTGAGTCAAAAACAGATTCTCCCGCCGCGTGAGTGATATGCCAATACTGGTGTATCTCCAAATTGTGGACTACTAGTAGTATCCTAGGTGACTTCTCCAAATACTACTAAGCACTATTTCAAAGTTCTCTTCTCACCTTCACATGACTCAAATCCCGTGCCTCTTTCAAAAACAAGCTTTGACCATCATGATATCGTTGCGTCTTGGAACCTTTCATCTCTTAATCCCAATCCATCACGACTTGATCACGAACTCGACCATTGCCATTAAATTTTGATCCAGAACTCGCGCCTCGGGGCGCCATTCATCATATGGAGCTGTCTTGGCGCTCCCCCAGCGCGTCCCAAGCGCACACGGCCCTTTCCCAATACTTTTTTGATTCTACCAATATACCGGAAACTCCGGGCCAACACACGGTCAGAGCACCGTCACTCCGTGTACAACGCCATGCTATGTTTTCTATTTGTCCGCTCTACTACTAGGTAGCCTGGTGCGCACACTTCAGTAGGTGATCTACAGTTGATTGATCGTATAGCCAATGGGCAATCATGAGACCCAGTCACTCAACCTTAATTTTCCTAACGTGGCTACTTTCTCCTCGACCATTCAGGACTTCGTGTTTATCTTTGCGTCCATCGGTTTCTTCTCTCGAGTCACATCCTTGATGCAGCTTTCGTGATAGAGATGTCTCGTTTTCAGCTGCTGGGCTGGTGCTCGATATATTGGCTATCGATAGTCCGAGCACAGCAGACGTCTTGGAATGCATCTCATACATCACAGCAGAATCAAACTGTTGGCGGATTCCAATATGTCAATCCTCTCATCGGGACTGCCGCCGGCGGTATGCTTTAGAGATTGGACATTTGGATTGTGCTAAATTTTGGCAGGACATGTCTTTGCTGGAGCGACGTTACCATTCGGAATGGTCAAAGCTGTGGCAGATGTGAATAATGAGAATCAAGGAGGATTCTCGTCCGAGGCCAGTGGTGTTATTGGCTTTTCACACATGCACGATTCCGGTAAAAAAAATATCATTGTAAAGACTTCTATGCAACGGTGCTGATGGTGATTAGGAACCGGTGGAGTAAGCTTCCTGTTTTCCAAATTTCAATATTATGCCCCCTTTCCATGTTATCAGATGATGCCTCTGCTTTCAGAATATCACCCGACTGTGCAAAGGTCTGTGCAAATGATCAAAAGAGGAAAAACCTCATCTTGAACAACATCAATGAGCTTGTATGGAGGGGAAAGTCTCCCAGAACTTCCACAGTCAATTCTTCTGACGTGGGAATTTAGTCTCCATCAATGGGCAATTTTCCAATATTTCCGCAATCCACTTGTCCAGATGACGATGTAAACAAATGCGGACTCAAAATCGGCGATCGACAAACCGCAATTGTTGAAGGCTCTGTCAAAGCTACGCCAGGGTACTTCTCCATCAAGCTTGTCACAGGAATCAAGGCCGAGATGACAGTATCAAACCACACAGCTCTATACAAATTCACCTTCCCGACTGTGCCAAAGGCTCCTCTTAGTGGCCCCCTGAGCCCGCTCATACACGTCGACCTTTCGGATCTACCCGATTCGAGGAAGAAGGGATCCGCTCGAGTTGATCCTACTACAGGGAGAATAATTGGGAACGGAACATTCAATCCATCGTTTGGGATTGGGGAATACGAATCGCATTTTTGCATCGACTTCTTCGACAAGTCAATCATCCGGGACACCGGAGTCTGGAAAAATACAAGAGCTGGAAACAGCTCGAAATCGATGATAATCGTCCCGGACGGCATTAATGGTAACCAGTCTCCAGTCTTGCGTGGTGGTGCCTATACGCGATTCAACGCTCCATCTGGAAACCAGATTACCGTCCGTGTGGGTATGAGCTTTATCAGCACTACCCAGGCCTGCAGAAACGCAGAGAAAGAAATTCCGGATTTCGACTTTAAGAAGACCCTGGCCACTGCTGAGGCTGCCTGGAAAGAGAAGCTCAGTGTGATCGAGATTGATTCTGGTGGGGTTGACGAGGATCTGCTCACGACTTTCTGGAGTGGCATTTATCGGACCATGATCTCGCCACAAGACTACACGGGCGAGAACCCTCTTTGGAAAAGCGAGGAACCCTACTATGACTCGTACTATTGTATTTGGGATTCGTATCGCAGCATCCACCAGCTATTGACATTGATTGATCCTCAATCTCAGACCTTGATGGTTCGCAGTCTCATCGATATATATAGATTCGAAGGCAAATTGCCGGATTGTCGAATGTCTCTGTGCAAAGGATTTACTCAAGGAGGATCAAATGCTGATACCTTGTTAGTCGATTCGTGGCTAAAGGGAATTCATGATGACGTGGATTGGAGGACAGGGTACAAAGCCATGATATCAGATGCTGAGGAAGAGCCTCTCAACTGGGGAGTGGAAGGACGAGGCGGCTTGACTAGTTGGAAGGAATTCGGCTATATTCCCCAGGACGACTTTGACCCTTACGGTTCCGGGCCTTTCACGAGGAGTATATCCAGAACAGTGGAATATGCCTACAACGATTTCAACATTGCCACCATGGCCATATTCACAGGACGAGTTGCGGACTACGAAAAGTATATCGACAGATCACGCAATTGGAAGAAACTTTACAAAGCCGATCAGATGTCCTTCTTTGGAAACGAGTCCACTGGATTCGTTGGCTTCTTGCAGCCCAAATACTACAACGGCAGCTGGGGCCATCAAGATCCCTCATTCTGTTCACCAGCAAACAACAATGAAGGATGCTACTTGAACCCTACCGGAAGTGAAACTTACGAAGGCTCGCCCTGGCTCTACACCTTCTATGTCCCCGGTTCGTCCTTCTCCTCCCCTCCTCCATCATCAAATTGACTGACAGATCACACAGGCGACATGGCAGCCCTCATCGCCACCCTCGGCGGCCCCAAAGCTTTCACTGCCCGTTTAGACTTCTACCACACTTCCAACATCGCCTACATAGGCGACGAACAAGCCTTCCTCCCCGTCTTCCAGTACCACTACGCCGGTCGCCCGGGTCGCAGTTCCTATCGCGCCCACCAATACATCCCCTTCAAATTCTTCAATGCGCCAATGGGTATCCCTGGTAACGACGATTCCGGCGCAATGGGTTCCTTCGCCGCCCTAACCATGATGGGTATCTTTCCTAATCCAGGCCAAAACGTCTATTTTATCACGCCTCCCTTTTTCAAGGAGGTCAGTATCAAGAGTCGAGTTACGGGTCGGAAAGCGGTGATACGGAATTTGAATTTCGACAAGGAGTATAAGAATATTTATGTGCAGAGTGCGAGATTGGATGGGAAGGTTTGGAATAGGAATTGGTTGAGTCATGATTTCTTTTTGAGGGGGGGTGTTTTGGAGTTGACGTTGGGGGCTAATGAGAGTTCTTGGGGGACGAGGGAGGAGGATCTGCCGCCGAGTTTGAGTACGAGTGGGTTGGCGCCGAGGACGATTATTAGGAGGGAGTGGTATGTTTGAATGAAGAGGGGGATGAGGAGGGTACAGCGTAGCTGGAGAGGTAACTCTTTTCACTGCCAAAGCATTTGTGCTGTATAGTAGATCGGCATCACCTTGACTATAATCGATCTCGGCCCATACCTTGCGTCGTATGATACCTGAATACGGACGGGTGTGAAGATGATGATGTCGACAATGGTGGTGATATCAATGAAGCTGATCAAGTACACCATACTTTTTCCATCGTTTAATCCCATAGCTGCTGTAGTGAAAGAGAATATATATTCCAAAGATATGTTACTGCCATGGTGGGCTGCGATGCGATAGAACCACGACCCTGGTTGATCGATGCCGCGATGACGCTCGACTTAAGACATAGGCACAGCAGCGACCGGTACATTTTCTCCTCAGCTGCTCCCGCATTACAATCTCATGTGGATGTGTTCCCTTTGGCACTAGACATGCCTCTACCACAAGTCAACAGAGCAGGAACCAGAGCGGCCCCATATGGCCGAAGAAAGCAAACCAGAAGAGATACGAAGGGAGACAAAAGCGCAGGAAGATAGCACCAAAGAGGAGGAGACTCTGTCAAGTCAAGAGTTAGACACAACTGAGGAACACGAGGATGGCGGCCAAACTCCCACAGCGTCTCGCGAAGGCACGCCGCCTCCTCTTCCACCAAGACCTGCCGTAGACAGAACCTCCAACTATCGTCCACCAAGTTCAGCTGGCTCCTTAAGGATACCTCGAGGAACTTTACGATCACACAGCTCCGCGAGAGCAACTACCGCTCTCTCACTCGCTGATGTACACGTCCAATCGAATATCACGCATGGCGAAAATCGTACCTCTCCTACCACCCGCCAATTCAGCTTCGCTGGCTTCCGCAATGTCGCAAGTCGTCGAGGGAGCATGGAAGATGACACAGCCAGTGTTATGAGCTATGCGCCCACTCTACAAGCCGATGGAGACATGGAGAGCATGTTAGGAGATGTGGAGCATGCACGAGCTACGCCAGGCATGAAACCTTTGACGCCTATGACAAGGGGTGATGGTGTTGTTGAAGAGGACATATTCCCTGCGGATCCGGATTTTGACGAAGCATACGACCATGAATTTGACGAGTTGGACGATATCACAAGTGACGGGTTGAATGAAGGTTAGATTACAAACACACTATTGCTAGACATGGCTGATCTGATGGGCCGTATAGAAGCTGTTGTCTTGCAGTGGAAAGCGAAACTTAAGCACTTTTTGATTCTGTCCAATGCAGGCAAGCCCATTTGGACAAGACATGGCAATGATCAAATGATCACAAGCTACATCGGAGTTGTCCAGACTCTGATATCTTTCTACGAAGGCGCATCTGAAAGCTTGCGAGGCTTCACGGCAGCAGGTGTCCGCTTTGTGGTCATGACCAAAGGCTCACTCAATCTTGTAGCCATCAGCAAGCTTGGAGAGAGTGATCAACAGCTGCGATCACAATTGGATGCCTTGTACACGCAGATTCTGTCCACGCTGACACTGCCAGTGATGGAGCGCATGTTCAGGAACAGAGCATCCACAGATTTGCGACGTCCATTACAAGGCACAGAATCTCTACTTTCAGCACTTGCCGATGGCTTCACTCGTGGATCTCCCTCCACTTTGTTAACAGCCTTGGAGTGCCTCAAACTTCGGAAAGCCCATCGAACCGTCATCAACAATACCTTATTGAAGACGCGGTCAGAGAATCTCCTCTACGGTTTGGTCGTTGCAGGTGGCAGACTTGTAAGCGTAGTGCGACCAAGAAAACATTCCCTCCATCCAGGCGACCTGCATCTCATCTTCAACATGCTGTTTGAAGCCGGTAGCGTCAAAGCTGGAGGTGGAGAAAATTGGATTCCATTGTGTCTCCCCGGCTTCAATAATACCGGCTACCTCTACATGTATGTGAGTTTTTTGAATCTGGACAATCCCTCCGAGGAAGTAAAGGAACGGCCACCATCGTCTTCCGGGAGTGATGAGGAGGTGGCTATCTTGCTCATCAGTGCCAACAAGGAGGGGTTCTTCGAGCTAAGAGCCATGCGCGATGAACTTGTCAAGGTGAGTCAATTATCAAACGTTGTCTGTCCACCTCAAAATGTTAATCATTCCATTCAATAGCAACTTGGTAGAAACGGCAGCCTCGAACTGATTCGACAAGCCGTCCACCGCGGACGTCCCCAATGCACCGACATAATCCCCGGTACAGTGCTCCGACACTTTCTCTACAAGTCCCGCGGGAATGTTCAATTCATCATGCCTTCATTCTCGCCCTCTTTCAATACTGCCATTGCAAGAAGACGGTAAGCCACTACCCATTCTAGTTTGTTAATCATCTTCCATGGAATAACGTCTGGTACCAACTATCTGCCAACGCTCACTAATCATATCGCCAGCTTATTGACTTTGTACACCCATCTCCACACCTCTCTCCATTCTCGGCCCGTCCATCCGAAGATCCTGCACAGTACCTCGACCAATCATACAACGCTAGCTTGGACGACACCCATATTCGAACTGTATGCCGTGGCGCCTGCGAATACGTCCAGGGCTGCATTGGCACAAGCTGCGAATCGGCTTGTCCAATTCGTGAAAAGGGAGGAGGAGAGAGTCTTTATCATCGGCGGTGCTGTGTTTTGATGGAACAAAAGTGGATTATGCATTTTGGCACTTGGGTCGATAATCAGAGTAACTACATGAATTTCCGATCGCAATGTCTATCTAAGTAAGTGCTGCGCATAGTGCAGTAGCTGTGACGCAGAAGACGAAAGAGAAGAGAATCACAAACGACAAACGCGATAAGCAAACCAGAAGCAGCTACCTCGTAGCTCGCCATATTCCAAGTTAAAAGAAAAAAAAATTAAGCATTCAAGCGGAGCCAAAACGTGAACAAAAAGCATATTAGAGTAGAAACAATTAGACAGGCAGGCAGGTAGGCCTTAAAGATAGAGTATTGGCCACGCTAAACATACTACCAAGCATCCTTCAAGCAATCTCCAAAAAGCCTCAAAGATAGACCTAGAACTGGCCAGACGCTGATCATGTCGAGACGAGTCCAATCAAAATCAGATACGAGAATCGCACACGCACACGCACACGCGCCTAAGAAACAAAAGAGGATGCTTAAAAAAAAGAAATGCAAACAACTTCCAATTCCTCCTCTTCAGTGACAAAACATATCCGCCATTCCATCTCTCAGGCTCGATACTCAAGAGCCATCTCCGTTCACACCGCGCTCCTCTCCCTCTCCAATCTCTCAGCCTCCTCTTTTTGTTGTTGCTTTTGTCTTTCAAGTCTCCTCGTTTTCTCACGTTCAATATGTGAGTACTGCAGCCCCAACTGTCCTTGCTGAGATTGCTCGGCTAAGCATTGGGTTTGTGGCGGGTAGACGCGCAACCGACGATTTGCGATTTGTTTTTGGTAGTTTGTTGTCTCGTTTGGGGCGGTGGGGGTTGTGGGTGTTGGGTAGGTGGGTGAGGTGAGCTGTGGTTGGGGGGAGAGTGATGTCAGAGTGGGTGGAGGATTGGGTGAGGGTGTGCGAGTGAGAGATTTTGCCTTGTGGATGAAGTGGACTTGTAGTCTCGAAAGGTGAAAACGTCAAGAGGAAATGTGGACAATGGAAACCATCAACTCACCAAAGGCTCTCTCCCATTCCCATTCCCGTTCCCATCGCCCTTCAACCTCCCTCCCGTCTGCCCTCTAGACACGTACCCATACAATCCCCTCCCATCAGGCACAAATGTTTCCTCCTCGTGAATAATACCATGAATCCGACTTGGACTCTTCCAATTCGCAGGCCGTCCCTCTCCCCACCCATTCTTACTCCTCACCCTCGCACTCCTCAGCTCCTTCAACTCCTCGCTAGCTTGAACAGCACCCTGCCACCGCTTAATGACCGAGTCCTCCGGATTCTGGTAATGATAACCAATCGCTTCACCATTGGCGTCCCAGCTAACAGCCATGTTGACATTGGCCGCGCATTTTAGCTTTGGTATACCCTTTGGGTTTCTCCTTTGTCCTCTAGGAGGAGCAGATGGTGTCATGACATCGGTCACGAGTGGGCCGCGAGAAGGAAGATATGGATTGGAGTTTGGACCATGGCTGTACGAAGACGTGCTTACCATAGAGCCGGCGCGGCCAAAGTTCCGCGTGGACTGCGAGTACTGGTGATGACCGAACTGATGAGGATAAGCACGAGCGAACTGCGCATCTGCTTCAACCTCGAGGAATTCAGCTTCAGACTGGTAGCCCGATGCAGAATACGCCATAGAATGAGGTTGCTGAGAATGTGCGTATGATCCCGAAAAGCCTGTGAAGGGTCTAGAGTACGGATCTGACCCAGAGCTATGGCTATCCATCGCAGTGCTGTTCCGGGCGTCTACAGGTGTAGGACCACCAGGATATCTGAGGTGTCGTGGTGATGGGTCAGCGGGACGTCTGTGTTGCACATGGCGCAATGAAGAGGCTATCGAAGGACTTCGAGAATGACGGCTCTGAATGGAATTTTGGTCTCCAGTGTCGACACAGCTTCTGTTGCTGATCGACCGAACGTCGACGCAAGCTTCGCTGGTACTTCTTTCCAAAGATTGAGAGTGAAGATGACCAGCCAATGACTGATTGAGACGGGGATCATAGTGAGAAAGGCCTATTCTCGAGCTGCAAAGATTTTGCATGGACTGAGCGTAGTGAACTTTCGAACGACCTGAAGACGGCCGCCGGTCTCGTACCGAAATCGTACTCGTACTTGGCAACGTAGCATAGCTTCTTGAGTCTTGGAGGGCGGGCAGACTTAATGTGGAATGCTGACGTGTACAAAATTGACTATTGCGAATATCTAGCGATGATATACTCTCTGAAGGCTGTTGATAGAACCCTGTACTCAGATTTGCACCCAGCGAGGCGCGCTGTGCTTCATCCCTCATGAACTGCTGGATCTCCTTTTGTCTTTCCTCGAAAGCTTGTGCTTCGTGTTTCGATAGTTGCTCAGACCTGCTGTACTGTGCTCTGTATCTTTGGTGTGATTGCGATGGGGTCTTTACGGCAGATTGGTTTGGCCTCGAGCTTGTTCGGCTGACGTTCGTGATCTGACTTGAAGTTCTGAGTAGGGCAGATCTTCCATCTGCTGAGATTGAAGACTCGGCGCGACAAGCCTCCTCCATACTTTCAATGTCGACGGGGTTCTTGATGGTCAAAGGAGGACTGAGCTCAGGCGACAGCAAGATATGACTTCGTGAAGGGGGTACGCGGAAATCACCCCCAACGAGCGATCCGGCCCCGCTGAGGACCATCCCACTTAGCGAAGGCGAAATATCCACTGAGACTTCAGATTCATCCACCATCACCTGGGTACCGAGCTTATCTTGCTCGATAGACACCGACTCAGGGGTAGTCTCAGAGGACACTTCCACTGATGTTTTACAATTCTTCATCTGCTCCTCAGTCCCTTTCCGAGACCACTGGGAGGAACCACAAGATTCGGGTTGACCACAAGATTCGGAGTGACCACTATCGACACAATCTAGCCGCTTCGTCTGATCGTGACTGCGATTTATCACATTGGATTGCCAGGAGGGTATCGTGGACGCATCGAAGTCTTCAAGTTCCAGGTGGGTGGATCTGGCATACGGTGCTCGTTCCAGATTGGGCATCATAGAAAGTGAAGGTTGTAGTGCAGCAGTACTGAAGTCGGATCGAACTGTTATGGTACTGGCCTCATGGGAGAGGGTCGACGTGTCGTTGGATGGGCTCGAGTTTGTTCTTTGATCCATATGGCTCTGCCCTCGATGGCACATGCCTGAACGATGAGGGGATATGCTCTCATGCTCATGGGCCTTTTTTCGACTTTGCGAACCTCTCTTGATGTTGTTCTTAATTTTACGATTGAACAACCACCAGTTGACAATGCCACGGAGACTCCATCGTTTTCTACCTTGAGTCATTTATGGGTGTCGATCGGGGAAAGGAGGGAGACCAGGGCCAGGATGGCGAAGGCAGACAGAAAGCTCTGGCTGGCGTTGCAGTGAGAACTGTATTTTGCAGCTTGCGACTTGAAATGGACAATGTTGTAGCAATGCCGGCTGATTGTCAAGACACTCGCTTCGTTGGTTGACGCTGGAGGAAAGTGGTGAATGCTGCTGAGCGCTACATTGAGCGTTGGATCGTAAAATGTAAACAACACACAGAGCCTGTCTAGCTGGAGTGCCGGGTTGCACGCAAGAATCAAAAAGTGGAGACAATTGGTCTAATCCGTATCTGCTTTGCTACATAGCTCTATGATACATTATTGTGTGGTCGAGAAGTAACTTACATCATAACTCTCTCTCCGACATTGAGATGCTGGGTCAGAATACAAACGTTGTATATTGTTGAAGCCAAAGTTTTGCTGGATTAGCCGCAATGTGGCCGTGGGCGGATTGGCCGACCCACTTTCCAACGGTGATGCAGCCATTATTAGATATCCGACCATACGGATGGTCTGTATCGCGTCGAAGATGTCGTCTGTTTGATGTTGGAACATACCCAGCCATAATGCTATCAGCCTATCATCCGCACGCCCTCGTCACTCATTGGACCAATGTGCACTTTCGCCAGAAGAGTCCCAATCATGTTGTACCCCGACCGGCTTCTTCTTCCTGCTCCACGATCTCAGCAGCTCCCCTCCCTTGTACCAAAGAGTCTTCATCCGCTCGACCAACTTCTTCGCTCTGAATTCCGTCTTTGGCATACCAACACCATCACCATATGCCACAGCGGTACTGCCACCCATCGACCGCGACGAACTGTCATGGGAGACAAACAGCGAATTCGAACGGTGAATATTGGGCCCTTGAATCGGTGTACTGCGATGTTCCATGGCTGATTGTGCCCTTGAAATAGGGGGTAATCTCGTCTTGAAGTTGGTGAATCGCTTCCGAAAGCTTACTCCTCGAGCGGTCGCATCGTGATGGGAACTATCGTCGGAGAAGAAGCTGCGTACTTCGTCAATATTAAGCGCTGATGGTGGGGAAAGACCTGTTGTAGGATACCGATCACCAGGGTCAACTGCACGTTCCTCGCCACGCAAAATATCTGGGCCCATGGCGAAGCCACTGTGGTCGATAGAAGTCTTGAGCCCAATCTTGCGTGAGATGGACCCCATAATGCTTCGCTTGCTCGTCTTCCGACGAGTGGTACAGAGACCGCCACTGAACGTATCAATCGTGGGTCCTGCGTTTTCCGTGGGATTTTCATGGAGCCCGCCCGTCAAGACGCTGCCTAGGTCTGCACATACATTCACGGGCTCGCAGATATCGTCGCGCATCCTGAGCCTAGACGGCCTTGGCCGAATAACATCTCGACGGAGCACAGGTGCCGGAAGGCTGATGTCGACATTCTGCGCGTCCAAAGCCCATGGATAGCTGGTATCAAGGTTCCAGGGTCTGGACTCAGCTGGAGAGCTTCGCAATGAGCGCGCTGAAAGTCGCACAGCAGCCTCCATGTTATTGAGGACAGTATCAATGGTCTGACTCTCTGATAAAGACCGTGATCTAAGAACTGCTGGAGAAGGCGCTTCGAGCTCAGCGATCGAAATAACAGTGCTGCTGTCTGGAGAAGATGCAGATCTGGGTCTGATGCCTCGCGTATTCACAGTGGTGCCTGTGGCGTTCTCTTCGGCGACAATGGACAAACCAGCTGCGCCTTTCGTGTAATCAGACGAGGCGAGTTCGCCGTCAGACGAGTCTTCAAACAAGGAAGATGGCACTTGACTTCCCAGTCGCCGTATCTCGTCCACTGCTGATTTAATCGTTTCATCATCGTCAAGAAGTTCTCCTCCCTCGCCGTAATAGCGCTTGAGTGATGGCAGAAGCTCGGAGAGCCTCTGGGTAAGTCCGTTGATTGAAGGGATGGAAATACGATCGAGTTCGGCGATCAGATCGTCAGGTGAGAAAGGTCGTGAAAGCTGAGATGCACAGCTTCTAACTCTGGATGGATCATCGTCGTCGAGATCCCTGCTCTTACTCTTGATCTCTATTTGGGCCATGGTCTGATTGGTCATCTCCTCAAGACTTTGGAAAAAGCTCCGATACTTTTCTCGCATTCTACCAGAAGAACGGGGCCGCTTGTCTTCCTGAACGATGTGGTCAGACACCCTCTCAGCTGGATTGATACCGAGCTCCTCGTTCAACTTGGCAAACAAATCAACGCGGCTAAAGTTCAGGGACGGAATCGCTCGCATGTCAGCTAGACTCATAGCGCCCGAAGGAGGACGCGACAATGTGGTTGGTCGCTGTTCTGACATTGCACGAGATCGATGTCGAAAGGCAGAATCTTTGCTTGAGGTTTCAGAGGCGTGTCTTCTCGATTCGCGAGAGAGTCTAAACTCCTCAAAATGTGCCATCGAAGACTTCCGCTGTGGGAGTGGGAACTTGAAGCTTGCGGCTCTCAGATCGATTACGCTGTTTTCAAGAGTTGGCTCTTCTTTCACATCATCCAAAGGCCGGGTCAGCGGGCGTAAAATAGAAAATCGCAAATCAGTCACACTGTTGTGTTCTGGGCTCTGGTCCCTCGCGAGCTCGAATTCCTTTGGACTTGCTCGTGTGCTTGAGCTGGCAGGAATTTCGGATCCCAAGGGAAATGATTTTCGGTTCGACCAGATTCCAGTCAGGTGGGTCGTCGTGTTGCTGTCGCGTCTACTGGTGTCATTGTCTGCCACTACCATAGGGCTGACAGGGCTCTGGTTTTGCAAGGCGACCGAAAGACTATCATTCTCGGCCAAAGGTGAGACTGGAGACTTCAAGTCGAGATCCTGCGTTGGCTGCTCGACTTCGATCTGAAGCGTGGGTGGGGGTGAATGGCTTGGCTCGACAGGTCCAACGCTTGAAGGAGCAACAGGAGGAGTGGGGAGTTGAGTACATTCGGGATTCCTCGGTGTAGGGAAACTTGCAGGCTCAGAAGTCATCCAGTCGCTGCGTGTGGCAGGAGTAGAGTACCTGCCGCTTGAGTCCGCTGGTGCGCCTGAAAATATCGAGCTTGGGACAAATGCCGACTGAGCTCGACTGCTATCAACAGGAGTCTGAAATCGAGGAGCCCAGTGAGTCTGAGTCGGTGTAGGAGCAGCTACCTCGACTTCAGCCGTGACAATCGTCACTGGCTCATTCGGTCCCTCAGAAGCTGGATCTGAATCTTCATCTGTCCGGTCACCTGGCATGAAAATATCCATGTTGGAATGAAGAGAATTTGTGGTGGACATGGGCATGGAGTAGTGCAAGGCATAGTCGATAGCAACAGTCGCAGTGGTTGTGCTAGATCTATATGAGACGACCTCTGAGCTAGCACTTGCCTGCTTTTGGTGGCCTTGAGGTGTGCTCCCTGGATGACCACTAGGAGGAACAACGGTGGACTGTGGAGCTTCACGCAAGTCGGAAGTGCGAAAATCAACATGATGAGTGGGGCCATGACTCTGCGGTTTCGGATGCTGGTTCTGAGAGCCAGGCGCCTCGAGATGGGCGAGGATTAGATCTCGGGTGACCCTCTGTAGGACGGGGGTGGCGGGAAGCTCATGAACATCGCTGTTTGGCAACTGAAGAAAACTGGCAGTTGGTGTATAATGTGCAGGAGTAGCCGTCATGCCTCGGTCTTCCAGTATTGTCTTGATGCGATGAACGAAGCCCATTGGTATGGGAGCAGATGTGGTCTCTTGGTAGGTCTGAATGATGTGTTTCTCCATCTGCTCAGACTCCTCAAACTGCTCACTGTAGTCGTAGTAGATTGGAGCATTCGCGGAAGCTGAGGAGTATTCTCGTGGCAGCAGCCTGCTCGGCATGATCGATGGTTCGCTCTCAGGCAATAATGGCATACCCTTCGGCGTCTGAGGACTGGACGATGGTGGCTCGGATGAAGAAGCGCCATACTGGGCAGAAAGCGGATGCGTTGGGGTTAAAGCTGGGAGGGAGTGATCAGGAATCGAAGGTGTGCCTTGGCGCGAACCCGGCAACGACGGTGGAAAAGTACCAGGCATTCGATCTATCGTTCCAACAGATGCGACGGAATGGATTGAACGGTTTCTGAGACCTGAGTATGATGGACCTGGTCTTTGCATGTGAGTTTGGGGATGATGATTATACCCTCCATACGTGTGTGGGCCATAGTGAGAGTGCATTCCTGGGTGAGCCATGCGAAGACCCGATCCAAGCCTATTGTGCTGTGTCCTTGAAGATCCAATTCCACTCATGTCGCTTAATGCTGGCGATGATGGACGATACCCAGGCCGCTTGAGTCGCGTAGGATACTTGTATGGAGATCGTGGTCTCTGATATGGCTGCTCGTTTCCGCGCAGGCTTGTCATTGACCTATAGTTGGTAAAGCCTGTCGGGGGATGAGTCGAATTGGTCAAGGAGAGAGAACGACCACCATCTCTGAAGTGTGGAGCAGGAGGAGGAGGCATCGTATGATCAGACAGGTTGGCAAGACTTGGCGGCAGTGTGTCCAGATAGTGTGGTACATTCAAATTACTGAAATTGCTGGTGATGGAGCGTCGACGACCGGCTGAAGACACTGACGGCCATTGCCTGTGATTCGAGGTTCGTTTGGAAGATTGCGAATGACCGGATCCTGTCGACAAACGAGAAGTAGCACCACCGCTGTTTCGATTCTGTACCGGACGATTGTTATGTCCCGCAAAGCGTGGTGCTGGCATCATGAGCGAGTCTGTACCCAGCTCAGTAGAGCTCCGGAGCATGCTCATAACCCCTGGTGCATTTGCAAGCTGGTCTGCCTTTGTCATTGCTGGGGGAGGTCGTGTGGGTTTTCTGGATCCATTGGACATGTTGGAAGCTCTGCTGTTACGTCCGCCGAGATTGGAATCTCGATCAGAGTGAGGCATGGTGCCGCCTCGCAGCTGAAGGTAATTTGATGAAGATGCTGAGGTTCCAATCGAGTCGACGCCAAAAGGGGACGTCCAAAAAAGAGCGGCAAAAGGAGGGTGATCGGAAGGACAACGATGGTGGTGGACGATACGATGGACGGGATGTTGCAAGAGGCGATGTGATAGATGGGCAGTTGAGGAGCGTCAACAAACGAGTGAATACGCAGTTGCGATGAGAATCGAACGAGCGACGGACTGGTGAAGCTGCGAGGGATGAGAGGAAGTGGCATGAAACTGATATGCGTAGCAAGAGCTGGCCACGGCCGTTGAAGCGTTCCTTCCTGACTGATTTGAGGTGCTAGGTAATATCCTCGTAGGTTCTGATCATCCTCACCTCCAGACTTCTCATGCGCTACTCTGTTTTCGCTTCCGTAAATTCACCACCCTAGACAGTGCTGCAAGTAGGGCAACCTCCCCCTCGTGATTACAGTCTTCATACGAATACAGTGCTCGCGCTCCTGGCAATTCATACTCTCTTGTCTGTTCATTCATCCCTCATGTGGGCCGCATATACTTCGTCCAAACGTCTATCGTGATACGTCAATTCGAGCACATGTCCTCCGACCCGCGTCCTCCATACCGTTTACTTGGGGCGCGAGACGGCCATCTTTGTCTTTTGATATCTTGCGACCATGCTGCTGAGTTCACTTCGGCCTGATGACGTTGCCAGGAGCACTTGCTCGACCAGCAGCGCCACTCGCACCTTTGGAAGGCTTGCTGTTGTAAGGAACAAAAGGAGAGGGCTGTCCAGGCTGAACTGGTCCCATGGGAAGAGGAGGTCCTGGTGGAGGTGCATGTTGCATACTTGCCGGAGTTTCTACCACTCATTAGTGCAAGAGCCTAACTCGATTGCTTACAATAGCATCTACTCACCCCATTTCATCGAGTGTCCAATAGAATGAAGGCCTTTCATATCGTTGGACAACCCGATAAGCATATTGCGCTGCCATGCCATCTCTTGTACAATCCAAGCCTCGTGTCGTTCCCTGCCTTTCCGCGTCTCATCGTGAAATGTGGCAGAAGAGGTTCGCCAACGTTCTTCGCGACCATCGTGCGCTTCATCGGCTATCCGTCTACATTCCTCGACCCATTTAACCTGGGCCGACACGCTGTGGAGTTTGGTCATGATGGACGCGTTGGAGTCTGAATTGTCATCAACGCGCGCTGCAGCTGTCGCATCTGTCTCTTCCGGTGCTGGATCGCTGGATCCACTCCGGTTATCGTCCACGGAATCAATTCTCCTGCGCTTTTGCGACGCGTCTGCCTCTTCTGAAAGATTCAATGCTTCCTGCGCCCGCTTGCGATTCGATGCGTCCTTGGTTTGATCGACCGGGGGATCGCTGGAGACTTTGGCATGGCCAATTTGAACCTTGAGATTCGAGGGTTCAATTCCATCTTCATTGAACAAAGATATGGTATATGCTTCGCGTCCCTCAATCTTCAGCGTCACATCTCCCTGTATGAAGATTTTGCTCTTAGCTTGCGGTTCAAGCACACCCATCAGGTCAACCAGCATGTTCTTGATGGACTTTCCCGCAGAGACTACCATTTGTGGATCGTTGTCATTCTGCTTCCCCATAACTGGTGAGAGCTCCGATGAGGCCGCCGAGTGGGAGTTTGCGCCTGGAGTCCCGTAGGTCGATCCATCGGCGACGGGAGAGGAAAGGTTCGAGGCCGGGGTCGCCTCGGGCAACTGCATCATTGCGATGCGCAATTGATGGTCGTGGGTATTGCGCGCGCGCGCGATGGGATCAACGATGGCTTGGTGGTAGACAGTAGGAGTAAGCGCTTGGAGTGTGTTTTAAATCACTCTGAGCGGGATTGGACAGCTTGCAGAATCTATCGTAGCTGCCGCTCCGTTTGATCCACGCTTAGCCTCTTTGAGACAACTGTGTAAGGTATCCATCTTCGTGAGGTCTGATTATTGTTCATCGATTCGTCACCCTCAGGTCCTTACTCGGTTGCCATGTTTATCCCGTTACTCTCCAACATGCCATAGATGAGTTCTTGGCCATATGCGCGTAACGCTAGCACTTGTCTATTGTATGTTCACAGTGGGTCCATCATGCTGATAATCTCACTGTATAATCGAAGATATCACCAGGCTATAAGTGCCTCGAGTTGAGACTAACGTTAAACAGCTGGCGTGATTACCAACTTTAAAATTCGGCAGGAATCTATTGATCGATCATTCTGTAATGGTTTTGTCCGGGTCGTTTTGAAAACTTGGAATCTGGGTGGTAGCTGAGTTGATCAAAAGGCAATGAATTGGAAGAGATCGGTGGTGAGGACCAACATGTTTCATTGAGAAGAGCTAACAACAGTACAATGAATGGGGTATCTCAAGAACAATGCTAGAAACCTAAGCAGTAATACCGGCCAAACTCGACGATGGAGAGGAGTAATTCTCCATCCCACCCATCGGCTCCAACCAACTCCTCCTCTTCGCCTTGAGCTCAAGATAATGTCCGACAACACTCTTAACCTGCTCCTCCAAATCCGCAAATTCGAATCCAAAAATCGCCTCCGTTGAACTCGAATCCACAAGGATTTGATGCGTCTCCGCACTCCCACAATTGGGCAGGATACGCGACTCCACCGCTTCCGGAAACGTCTCGTTGACGATCTGACGGATAGAAGACCACTTTGTCTCTTGACTCAAGATATAGGATTGGTTCCCAGGTACCACTGGACTAAGAGCTTGCACATGAGCCCTCGCAACGTCTTCGAGGTGAACCGATGCACTCGCTATTGACCCCATGCATTTCCCCAAAACCATACCGAGAACGATGGAATTCGTGCCTTGCATCGCTCCTCTCGTTGTTACTGCGATTTCGTTCTTGCCTAGCACGAAGGAAGGGTGTAAATGTATCAAATCGAAATTGGGACTTTGTCGTTTCATCCAGTTTTCTGCTGCGCTGAGAGCAGCGACTTTTGATGCAGCGTAAGCTGCGAATTCGCTCTCGTAAGGTCCCTCGGCGAATTCGACGCGGTCGGCGGGTTGGATTTGTCGGGAGGAATTTTCCAGACCGGTGAGTTGGGCGAGTGGGACAATGGCGACGAGGGAACTTGTTATAACAACTCTCCTCACAGTCCCGGCTTTCTTCGCCGCGCTCAAAATTCCAATACTCCCCCGAACAGCCGGTCGAATGAAAAAAGTATGGGAATCCTGTCCTTGGGGCAATTTTCCTGGCATGAGGGGTGCAGCGATGTGGATTATATATCTCACTCCTTGGACGGCGGTGTCGTAGGCGTGGAGACAGGCTAGATCAGGAACGATGGTGAAAGTGAGGCGATGGGAATAATCCAGAGCGAGGATTTTTGGGTGAGTTGAGATGGAGTGGGCTTTTGATTCTGAGCGGACTGCTGCGCGGACGTGGTGACCTGCTTGTAATGCGAGGATGAGTGTTCGAAAGCCGATATGGCCTGTGACGCCTGTGATGAGGACGAGGTTCTTTGGCGTGGATAGCATTTTGTTCGATATTTAGAGGGAGGAGACTGTGGATGGATTGGGAACTGAATGGGACTTTTGATGGTGCTGCTTTTCATGCTGCGTTCCTCATCCTCTTATAATATCAACTTCTCGCATACTCATACTCAACTCAGCCCGGAGACACGAATGCCAACCCAACAGTGCCATGGTATGCAGCAAAACAAGTCGCTTGTACCGACTTCGAGACTGAATTTTTGTGGAGCCAGTTGGAGGATAGAGCTGTATTGTACAAGTTTGCATAATAAGCCTATTCTCATGCATTAAAGCGTGCCAGGGCGTAAACCTATCACAGTTAGGAAAAATCATCAGGAGCTTCATATGTCCAATCACAGCCCTCATAGCGTGGAAAAAGCGCTGGCTATCCACGTTTTGAGAATGGTACAGGAATCGTCCAGACTTTGGTAGCGGAGAAGAGCGATTTGGTATGAGCTTTTTCTAAAAAATATGCAGACAGCTAGTGGCGCAAGCCCTTTTTGCGTCTCGGCCGATCCAGGCCATTTGTTGTTGCTGGGGAAGCGTCAGGCGAGCTGTGTGATTGGTTGATAGCAGGGTGGTCTAGCCCAATGACCAGGGGAAACAATTGAGGCTGAGTCTTGTTCAGCTCGAGTGTCTTTGTGCTTTCATCGTTGGGTGTCTTGGCTTCTGTTGTCGCGCGCTCGGTGACTGCCTATGATCAGATGATCAACAACTCGACCTTGGTCCTTTGATACTAGTATTCTGATCATCACAGCTGGGCCAATGTCAATAGAATCATGAAAAATTCTTGCTTCATGTCTCACAGGATATAGGAATGTCAACGGACATTGTATATCCCATCCAACTACGGTCACACATCGCGATTTTTCAACTCGAAGATAGTACAATTTCCCGCAAAAACTAGACACTGAAGTTTATGGGATAGAATAGTACGATTTCCCCCATAGGATTATAATTCACTGAGTGTGATTTAGAAGGAGAGGTTTGCAAGGGAGAGAGTTATTTAGGCAGGAATAGATTTATTAGCAATGGGGTAAGATTTAGTGCCCGCCTAATACTAAACGAGAAAAGGGAGGTAGGAATAGATCGGAAGATATAATCTCCTATGATTGACAATAGTAGAGGGCGTAATTTACAAGTCATGACCGTAGTGATCCTTGCCCTTGGTCTTGCTTCTCTTATAGCATACTTTGTTCTTGCTGGCGACAATTTCGCACCGCACTGATGGTCAACTTTGACCTAAAAATATTTTCCTTCCCACTACTTATCGCAGTTCCAAGAGACAATGGAGACGCCTGGAACGCTTCTCTCAGTAGCACAGAATTGATATATTACCTCATGAGGCAAAGAACCGCTCACACAAGGCCAAGCTTGATCAAGCTCTCAGCTGTAGCAACAACCGCATCGCTGCTCGACCTCGGTTGCCACCCCAAAACCGCCGTTGCCTTCTCGTTGCTCATGTGCACCTGCTTTTCAAGCTGCGGAGCAAGCATCGCCGCATCGGCACTAACCATCGCAGCTAACTTGAGAACAAAATTTGGCAAGGTGCGAGTAGGACTTTTGCTTGCAGCGGATCCCAATCTCTCTTTCAAGACCTTAGACATATCCAGAATTGTCATCGAAGGTGGCGAGTTGGCAAGAAAACGTTCTCCGTTGGCCTTTGGATCCGTCATGGCAAGAAGATGGAGGTCAGCGACGTCTCGTACATCGACGACGCCAAGCATAAGCCGTGGAGCGGCTGGCACCCCACCAGTAAGAAGTTTCGAAATGAGTTGGGTAGATGTAGAGATATCTTTTCCAAGCACAGGACCAAAAATTGCAGGTGGATTGATTGTTGCGAGTTCCATGGTGCCACCCTCTTTGGCGATAAAATCCCATGCTGCTTGTTCGGCCAGTGTCTTGCTCTTCGTGTAAGCTGTTATTGATGTATCAGACGTGTCAGTCCAATTCTCTTCCGTGAAAGGTTTCTCGGATGCGGGCAGGCCATAGCCAACTGCAGCGAATGAGCTTGTCAAAACGAGGCGTTTGACGCCAGCCTCGCGGGACGCACGCAAAACTCGCAGAGCGCCGTCTCTGGCTGGAATGATGAGATCGTCCTCGTGCTTCGGAGCGCCCATGGGAAATGGCGAAGCGACATGGAGAACATATGTCGCATCTTTAACCGCAGCTGGCCAGCCGTCGTCCTTCATAAGATCGGCAGTAGTGAAGGTGAGATTCGGGGTCATAAAATCAAGGAATGCGGCTGTTTTTAGCATCTCACGAACCTTTTCATGGCCTTTTGGTGCTCGGATGGTCGTTCGGACATGATAGCCGGCTTCGAGGAGCTTGACAATACACCAGGCGCCAACGAACCCTGTTCCTCCTGTAACCAGCACGAGCTCATCCTTTGGAGCCATGGCCGAGTACTGTCTTCGTCTGCCAATGTACTGGCCTGGTCGAACAGCTGACAGTCGTTGTACTGTTTCTGATGAGGCTAGATGATCAGCTGAAAACAGACGGCGCGGGCTTTGAACTGGATGCGTGTATTGTTCTGTAGCGAGTTAATAAGGGGCGAATGTTGAAAATGCGTGGATGTAGAGACGGCGGTTGACGTTTCTGGTTCGCGCTCTTACGGAGATTGGACATCAGACATACCTTTAAACGGTTGTTTAACAACCCAGGCGGCAGATCTTGTTTGAAGTCGTGGTAAGGCAGGGGAGGTTGAAAGCATTGAGCTGCTTTCGAGAGAAGATGTTGTTGTACTGGAGGATTTCCACGCTCCAAGGTTGTCGCCACTCTCGGATCTGAGTGAAGTACTGATGTAGTTGAACGTATATCATCGGATCAACGACTTCAATGCCGTGACTCGGTCGAAATGGTTGGAAAGGAGAACTTGAGGGCCGTCCAAGTCATGATTGAAACTTGCAGCTCATTCCAGGCATTTCTTAACACGCGATGTACTGATATGTGGTATGTTCCTCGAATCTCATGTTGTGGATGTGGATGTGGTGTTCGAGTTCGAAAGGATATCAGCAAGGATGGAAATGGGGAGATAGAACCTAGGGTACAGGGACTTCCTGAGCGAGGGGGGGCCCCGGAAGAAGCAACTTGGAGTCCAGCACGTTCGGCCACAGTCACGTTGATTGGAATGGAGACACTGTTGACTGCTTTGTTATTATATTAGTCAGGGGATTTGTACTGTATGGGGCAGAGGGAAATTGTCTTGGATACCTCAGTATCTCTGGTGGCAGTGCATCAACGTCATTTCCGAAGTGGAATCTCTGATACCTCTAGACCGAACTGCTCTCCACGTTACAGAACACTGCCCAAAAATTCTCCCTATTCCTCTACACAACACACATACATAACGCAGACATGGCTCTCCAACAGCACGAACCAAAGGTCGACGCGACTTACGACCACTACGACTACCCAATTGTCGCTCCTGCCCCGCAAAGTGGTCATTCTGGCTACACGACCGAGGAGCAAGATGCCCAAGTAAGCCAGCTGCGGATGATGTTGGAGTCGGAAGGCTTCAAGGAGAATCTGGACACCCTCACACTGGTACTTCGCCCTACAGACAGGAGTGAAGGCATGTACTGACCCGTGTACCAGTTGCGATTTCTCCGCGCCCGAAAATTCAATGTCGAACTTGCAAAGAAGATGTTCGTACCATGATTCCTACCATCTTGTGAACATCACTGACGATAGCAGGTTTGTCGACTGCGAAAACTGGCGCAAAACATTTGGAGGAAAGGGAGTCAATGATCTGGTCCAGAACTTCGTATACACCGAAAAACCCCAAGTCTTCGAATTCTACCCTCAATACTACCACAAGACGGACAAGGACGGCCGACCTGTCTATATTGAGCAACTGGGAAAGATCGACCTCAACAAGCTCGCGAAAATCACCACCGACGACCGCATGTTGCAGAATTTGGTTGTTGAGTACGAGAAACTCGCAGACCCACGTCTACCAGCATGCAGCAGGAAATCAGGAGTCCTGCTAGAAACGTGTTGCACTATCAGTAAGACAGCACACCCAGCACTGGCATATCTGGGCACTGACAAATGCTTTTAGTGGACGCGAAAGGAGTCGGACTCACCTCGATGGGTTCCGTGTACGGATACCTCCAACGAGCATCGGCCATATCACAGAATTACTACCCAGAAAGGCTTGGAAAGCTGTACATCATCAACGCACCGTGGGGTTTCTCTGGCGCATTCAGTGTGATCAAGAAATTTTTGGACCCAGTTACTGTGGCGAAAATCCATGTTTTAGGATCGGGATTTGAAAAAGAGCTGAAGACGCAAATACCAGCGGAGAATTTGCCAAAACGGTTTGGTGGAACATGCGCTTGCGCTGGAGGATGCGAGCTGAGTGACCAAGGCCCATGGCAAGATCCTCAATTCGTAAAGCCAGCCATGGCAGCTCAGCAACCTGCTGCTGCGGCGCCAGTGCCGGATACTGCCACGGCTTGAAAATGAGTTGGGGTGTTGGTTTTGAGATTCCTACAGTTTGCGCGGCATGGGAGAGGAGTTGATGAGAGTTTCAGATGCAGTATTCAGTCAGAGCTGAAGAAGTGAGTACACAGGTCACCTAGGAGAGGCTTCCTCCATCTTCAATGACACTAGAATGGTTCCAACAACGAATTTTGTAAATACAGCAAGTTGATTGACCATTTCTAACGATGATGGCACACCTATGCACCTCGACGGCCTCTGCCATTCCAGCCTTGCCATGGTCAAATGCACTAACTACCCTTTGATTCCTCTAAAAGACATCGTCGCGAGACGCGTATCTGTAACGCGTATCACATATTTAAAGCACTCTCGTTTCCCAGTTTACACGATCAATGGCGACTTCTCGCGACTAATGAGGTACTGGTAGCAGTTGCAGACTACCCATCTTGACGAAATTTTAGGTCCAACCCCGTCCATGAGCAACAGCACCAGGAATAAAAAAAACCGGAATCTGTACCGTCTTCCCTGGGCCGATATCTTTGAGGTGCCTGCCTTGAGAGGTATTGCAATTTGCTAACACTTGGCACCCCTACTTGAGGACGAAATACATTGCTCTTTTCATCTGTCTCTTAGTCTAAAGTTCTTTACGAATTCTCCCGCCGGATAGAGATAGTCGACGTTGCTTAAGGTAGCGTACTGGTTTTTTAGCACTCCCATTTCCATGTTATGTTCGTCTTCCAAAAAAAGGTTTTTCGTTATCATACAGTCCTCGATGAATTGGAGTGGTTAAGACGAACAGTCGTCCCTCTTGGGAGAAGGATTCGATTATAGGTGGGGATGAGGAAGTATTGGTTTTGATTGTATCGAGTGATGTGACGCGTTGAACAACGGATCTGGTTTAAATAGTTCACAAGAGATATCTAGTGAAGGGGGTGCCACTGCTGTTGAGACGGCGGTGGGGATCAACACAAGACAGTGATGGAGATACTTACCAATACAATTACTAGGTATAGACAGTCTATAGGAGGGAGACTAAGTTTTTTATTTACAACAATCTCTTCTTTCTCAGTCCGAATCCTTTTCTCGATTGTAGTCTTCTAATTGTCACATACTTCATCTCCGTCCTAAATCTGTCTTGGCAACTTTTTTCTCTTTTTCTTTGATCGTTCAGGTTTGTTCTGCTTTTGAGTAGATGGGTTTAGACCTATGTACTCCGTATGAGCAAGACACCTCCGTATGGAGACGGCTCTATTTAGTAATAAGGAAGTTCTCTTCCATCGCAATTGTATACTATAGTATAGTACGTCCTACTCTAAGTTTGACGGGCTGTCGATTCCTATAAGAAATACTATTATATACGCTAATTCGTATATAGGGCTTTCTTCGATATAAGTTACGATTCGATCGTATTCAAGGCATGTCCGATAGGCGCTAAGACGTTCGTAAGTACTACCCAGCATACCTTCGAATCTAAAGGGGGAAAAGGACTTTCCAAGGTATCTTTAATAGAAAAAGGTAGAAATATAGAACGGATAGTCTTCAGACATATCAAACTCGGCTCTTAAACTCGGATCCTCCGTTTATACGGGGAAATGCGGGAGGCGCAGTCACTCAGCCACAAATATATATTCCTATTACGTCTATAGAATACTATTCTTACGCTCAAAAACCTTACTACTACGCGCCGCTAGCCTTAATAGTAAAGACTCCTTATATATTACCTTAAGGCGCGCCCTCTTCGAAGGTCCTTTACTACTAGTAGCTAATACAGCGTAATTATAGCTTTTACAAGGACGCCTAACTCTCTCTATAGTACCCTCCGCTACTAAATAAACCCTCTCTCTCTCTACTATTAAAGCCGTTAAAGTTAAAGCCGTTAAAGTCTCTCTCTCTCTCTTTTTTAACTCCTTATTCCGCTTCCTCGTAGTAGTAGCCTTTTAAGTACGCGTTAAAGGCGCTTTAGTTACTTTAATAGTAGCTTCTTTCTGCTGTTTAGTAACCCTTAATACTATCTCTCTCTTAGAAGCCTCTATAGAGGTTATTAAACGCGCCCTAGTAGGGCTATAGCTCTTTTTCTGCTATAGAGGAGCGCGCTAGACCTTTTTTAGCACGTTAAAAGCTGAATCTAATAGTAGGGTAGCTATCTCCGTAGTAATAGCTATCTAGTAAGTGATCTCGTCATACTTTTAGGCGAAGATTTTAGCTACTTTCTCTTGAACTAGCTGACTTAGTAACTCAATATACTATATAAGAGCTTAGATTTCGGAGAAAAGGTAGGCTATGCCTACGTTACGCGTAGGGATTGAGTTCATTAGTTTTAGAGAATCTATATACTATAAAGGGCTCTATTTAAGGGCTCTCTCGGCTTCGAAAATACTAAAAAGGAACCACCGAGGATATATAAAGGATTTTGGTATTATACGGTTTGCTAGAATATATTGCTAAAGCTAGTAGTAATAAGGCAAGCCAAATCTCGCTATATCCTCGTATTAATAGCTACCTACCACTGTTTTTAAGTTATTAATAGCTATAGGATCTCCTCCTAGGCGAGTAGCTTCTTAGTTAGAAGCCTTAATATAGGTATTATAGAGACCTAGTATTATACGGTATATATACTTACTAGAGATCTCTATAAAGATAGCGCGTTAAGCGCTATCCAAACTAGTAATTCGAAGCTTCTTTAAGTCCTTAGATAGCTCTCTTTTAGTAATATAGTAAAGCCGAGTAACTACCCTAGTTATTAACTTCTCAAAGGACTTTTCAAGCGTATTATCCTTACTTGTATAGATCTTCATCCTGGTATTACTACTCTCCCCAATTTGAGTTGAATTGGCGCCTAGATTTAGGAAGAACTTGACGTATAAAGTAACTATTTACTTCTCTAGAGGCTGCTACGTATTCTCAAAATAGCGGCGGTGAACTAGTAGTAATATAGCTATTAGGGTAGTGCGATTCTCTCCTAATTCAGCCTTAGTTTCTAACTTTAACCACGGCTAGATTAGTCCGTATTCTTGCTTACTATTACTACAAATGGCGTTGCGCTCTTGAATTATATAGGAGCCTTCCGCCTTAGTAGCGGTAGCCCTTGAGATTACCTTTTTAAAGGCTTCTACATAGTACTATTAGTAATATTATTGTCCGCAATATGCGAATAGAGACTACGGTAACGCGGCGGTAAGGCCTTTACCGAAGTTAGAGACGATTACCCTAGGGCTATTATTATTAACTAGTATCGTTTTTGACGATTCTAAGCTACTTTTAAGGCTCCTAGAAGTCAATATTTTCTTTATATATTATAAGAAGAATAGCCATGCTTCTGAACTCTCTAACTTTATCTAGGTTTATAGTATAGGAAAGCCATCGCTAGTATATAACACGCTAGTTACAAGGCCTAAAATAAGGCCCTCCTTATTAGTATTAAAGGTTCTATTAATATATATACAAAAATCGGTAATAAAGCGAATAGCAAACTCCTCCTAGCGCTTCGTCTACTATACAATCTATTCGATATTACGAGCAGTTGCGGAGCTATTAGTAGGGCTAATTATATAAGAATACCGTACTTAATAACGGATCTCGTGGCCCTCCTTATCAGTGTAGTAGGGACATGCTATTATAGGGCTAGTATATAAGGGACGGACTTAGTATCCATCTAATATTCAAGAACTAACTAATAATGTATATTCATACCACCTTTTATACTATAGTCTTTTGAGTAGTATATTTGAGACCTTTTATCTTATCTTTATCTATATATTTGCTCCTATCTAATCTTACCTCTACTCTATTATTCTATCTGATTATGAGATCCTATTAACGGCGGATAATAATATCTAGCCTTTACCTCACCGACGCTCTTCCTACTATATTTTTGGTGATCTCCGTAGGGAATTTATACTATGTGTCGAACCGTAGGTTCTTTATATTAGTTGGTATGTATGGTAAGGAGGAAGTTATTTTAGTAACGTATTTTCTTTTACTATATTCATTTATCTTTCCAAATACCTTACTAAGAGATATCTATATTACTAATTTATAGATATCTATATACGATAATAGCGACGATAATAGAACCCGATCTCCGGATAACCTTTAGAGACCTAAGATTAGTACTACGACTCCAAACGAGGATACCTGTCCTTCGGAGTAGACGAAAACGGACTTTACTTACGAAGCTTATAACGATTAAAAGAAAACCTTGGTATACGAAGCGATCGCGAGTTCGTATTAACTATATTAAACGACGATACCTATATAC